>PVHP010024407.1:0-26595 GCA_004024765.1 Zapus hudsonius | reverse complement strand
GCTGAGTCTCTGTACTAATACTGACTCCAGGAATCTCTAGCTAATTGCCTGATTAATGCCTCTTCCCAAATCAGTGGACCTATTAAAGGAATCTCAACAGTTTGAACAGAAAAATGCTATGTTTAATTTTGATGACTTGCTGGAATAAGAATGTGTTCTTTTCATGGCTACATATTCTTTAGATATTGGTAGTTATTTTGAAATACACTGTGTAAAATGTATTCAAGAGGAGTTAGAGAGATAGCTCAGTGGGTGAAGTGCTTGCTTACAAACCTACCAGCCCAGGTTCAATCCCCTCTCTCACCCATGTAAACCCAGGCACAAAGTGGCACATGTGTCTGTGATCCCAATGCACCCATGGCAATAGGAGGTGGAGCCAGAAGGTTCTGGAAGCCTGTGAGCCAGCTAGTTTGACATGTAAAACAGCAAAAGATCCTGTCTCCAAAAGAAGGTGGAAGGAGAAGATGGACACTCTGACTTCTGTATGTGAGGTGTAGCATACACACACACACACACACACACACACACACACACACACACACACACACACACGCACACATAAAATGAAGAAGAAAAAATAAAGCATAAAAGAGAGGTAGGAAGATGACTCAATTGATAATGTGCTTGCCCTTTAAACATGAGGAACTGAATTCAGATTCCCAGCACACACATGATGTTCTGAGCATGGTATGTAAGGACATGCCAGTAAGGAAGTGGACACAGGGAATCCCTGGGGCTCACAAGCTAGCTAGTCTGAACAAGTCAGTGAGCACTAGGTTCAATAATACCCTATGGTAGAGATGGACTAAAGAAGACCCCAGATGTTGACCTCTGACCTCCACATGCACCTCCACAAACACACACATGCGTGCATGCACATATGAACACAAATATGCACACATGGGACATTAAACACACATGTAACATTAAAAAAACCAAACTCAGAACAGAAAATGCTAACTTGCTACTTTACAATCCTAAACAATCATGAAATATGAGTTTTGTGTTTTCTGTAAGGTAAAGGAATTGACTTTCATAGTATATGCTGATAATCTTTTAGGCAGATGTGTAGGTTATGTGGAGAAGACAGTGTAGTTTTATTTTCCAATTTTTCTGTTTGATGATTTTGCTTCTGCTTTTAGCCACTCTAAGCAATCATCCGTTCTTGATAAATTCTCGCTGTCTGTTTTTCTTTTGTTATGCCTCAATCTATTAAATACTGTGTATGTACCCAAAGGAAAAGAAATCAGTAGGTAGAAACTTCACTCCATGTTTATTGTAGCATTGTCCACAATAATCAGGATATGAAATCAATCTAAGTGTTTTTGAGTGGATTTATTGATAAGGAAACTGTGGTGTATATGTAACGTGAGTAATACCCATTAAAAAAGAAATCCTATTATTTACAGCAACATAAATGGAATCGAAGTACGTTATGCAAAGTGAAATGCCACATGTTCTAACTCATATATAAGTCTAAGTGCTAAATCTCATGAAAGTGAAGAGTAGGTTACTAAAGACTGGGAATGTGGAGTAGGTTACTGGGAAAGAAGATACAGTTAGCTAGTAGGAACAATTTATAGTGTTCTGTAGCATGATAGGGTAACTATCATTAATGGTGATTGACTATATTTCAATAAAACTATAAGAGAATTTGAACATTCCCAACACAAAGAAATGATAAGTGTCTGAGATGATAGATGCATTGATTACTCTGCTTTTATCATCACACATTGCAAGCACTTTATAAAACACCACAATGAATCCTATAAATATCTAAAATTATTATATTTTAATTTTTGAAAATATTATAGTGTGACTTCCCACAAAACAAGATAAAAAGTCTGTTTATTACAGTTTGAATGGATTGAAATGTTTGTGAACTGGGATGATGAAAGAAATGCTTTAGAATAGAAACTCCAAGAAATAAAAGTAGACCCAGCCCTTTCTCTCCAGCTTGAAATTGTGACCAAACATTATCACACAATCACCCTGAGGCACCACCTAGAAGATAATAATGGAAAATCTTGTTCCAGATACTCTGGCTAGAAGCCAGGCTCTGGCATTTATCAGCTTTTCAATCCATCTAAACAACACATAGGAAGGAGGTGGGGGATAATATGGGGAATTTCATATTGTGGGTTGTAATAGGATCTTAGTAGGATTATTCAAATGGCTCCTCAGTCTGAGTATCCCATCACTGAAAGTATAATCAAATGATGCTTTGTAGATATGTGTTATTATTATAACATCATCATTCACCATGATAAGCAGAGTTCAAGATCATGAATTACGGTTTGACCCTAAGAATTGAGAAGCAGAGGGTAAGAAAATAACAGTCTTTGAAATCCTTAAAGAGGAATGAAACGCACAGAGCATAGTTTATAAATATGCTGCATTTTTGTGGCTACCACAGATAAGACTATGTGTAGCTTATTTTGGGATGTTAAGCTGTTTATCTCTTGAAGCCAGAAGTGAAGGTCATTTTGTTGTTTCCTGAAGTTCATAACCACTGTCCACTGTCTACTCTGTTTGCATCTGACACGGAGGCAATTTCTGTTGTTTGCAGGATCGTGGCAATTTTTTTCTTCACTTAAAAAAAAGCTAAGGCTATTGGCTTAGAAATTGCTATTGACCTTGCTTCCTTAGTATATATAAAATTTTGGTTTTAAACCAATATTTAGTATGTCTGAAATCAATAGGGATGAATGTAGTTCTAGATGAAAATTGTTCAGTATTACAGCCTTTATTGAACACTTACTAAATAATAAGTATATTAATAACTCTCTAGTCTTTTACTAAACATGTTTTCTCTTTTATTTAACCTGCTAATGAAAAATAATTTACATGCAATAAGATGCATAAATCTAAAATGTGCAACTCAATGACTTGTTTATATATACATAATATATATACATATGTGCACACACACACATATATATGCTACCTAAGTGGAAAAACAGTAGAGAACTTATGCATCATCCCCTCAGCTGACTTGCAATTAGCAAGTCCAAGAGATCATCAGTGTCAAGTGTTCTTGACCTTCACAGAAAAGGGTTCACTTACTATGATTTTTCTGGCTTCTCTCATTTCTCTTTGATTTCTGCTAGATAAAATTGTATTTGCTTAATAAAATTAATTTCTTTTTTAAAATATCTTTATTATGAATAAGTATGTACATTGTATAAGCAAATCTTGTGAATGTGTCCCCGTTTCCTTCCTCTCTGTCCCCTGCCCACTGGGGTCCTTCCTTGGTGAACATACTGGATCTGTCCATAGGTTGGGGGGGGTATGAACTGCACCAGAGGTAGCCAGCCTGCACAACTGCAGCTCCACCCATTAACCCCCTGACACAGGTGATGCCTGGTTGGGGACCTGTGCTGTTCTGTCACTTCTTTCATAATGTTTGTTTTAAGATTCTTCTATTTTGTTGCAGCAATATGCTATTTAGGTAGACTCTCAATACCAGTATCCTGTTAACAAATGCTTAGATTTGTCTTCAGATTGGGGCTAGTACCTTTTGAAGTTACTGTTTACTCTAAATTCAAAATGGGACAATGCTTGGTATTGTCAGCCACTTAAATTTATTCAGGTAGTTATTGATATTATGGTGTTTGGTGTGGTTGTGCAGGTGCTCACACCCTGTGCATGTGGAGGCCAGAGGAAAATGTGGGCTATCCACCTTTATTGCTCATCCCTGGGCTTCCTTCAGACAGTTTCTCACTGAACCCAGATCTGCTGTTTTCACAAACCACAAAAATTCCCTTGTGTCTGCTTCCCACCGAATTAAGGTTACAGACTTGTGTGATCATACTCAGCTTTTTACATCGGTGCTAGGGGATCAAACTCAGGGTGAAGCAGGCTATCTCAGACCCTCATGCTCAGAAGGAAAGCACTCTTATCTGCTGAGCCATCTCCTCAGACCCTATAATTGTTATATATTCTTTACAAATCCTCCCATTTATTAATGTGTAGTGGCCTTCTTTAGTACTTCTGACTAATTCTGATTTGAAGTCTATGGCATCGGGTATCAGAACTATGGAAATTTGTGTTCAGTTTTCATTCCCTTGATAAATTATTTCCCATTCTTTAATTCTCAGTGTGCGTGTCTTTATGAGTTAGGTGTCTTTCTGGGAGAAACAGTTGGATCTAATTGGCTATTTTTAATACAATCAGACAGAGTTTGTCTCTGTATTAGTGAACTAAGGTCAATTACATTTAAGCCTATTGTTGAGAGATACTTACTAATTTTTGTAATTTTGTTCATTGTTTTTCTGACTGGTTAGATTATTGTTTGTTAGTTATTTCTCCCCTATAAATATCAGGGGTTTTCTTGTTTTCTGTGTAGGACATGATAGGTTTCATCCTGGCTTTTTTTCTTCATCTTTTTCCTCTCATACAAGTTACTTTTTCTGATTGATCTTTTCTTTTTCCTCTATGTATACTATTTGTTTAGATATCTTCTGAAGTTCTGGCTTGATGGTCATGAACAACCATGGTCTGTGCTTGTCATATATATATATATATATATATATATATATATATATATATATATATATATATATATATCCTTACTTCATCAATTCTAAAAGCTAGCTTTACAATCTTAGTTGGCAGCTATTTACTTTAAGGCCTTGAAATATATCATCCTGTGCTTTCCTGGCTTTGGGGTTTGCTCAAAGGAGATTTACTATTGTTGTGTTCTGCCTTTATAGGTGAGCTGGAAGAATTAATATTATTTCTTTGCTTTTTATTTTTGACATGTTCTCTATAATATGTCATGGAAAGGTTCTTGTCTGGTCATGAATATTTGAAGTTCTAAAAATCTCTTGTGCTTAAATGTCTATTTCTCTAGATTTAAGAAAATTTTCTGCTAAAATTTCATTGACTAGCTTCTCTATACCTTTAATGCTTACTCAACCCTTTCTTCCATGTCATGAATTCTTTAGTTGTTTTCTGTTGAATATATTGAAGTTCTTTGATATTGTGGCCATGGTACTCCATCACTGATATTCCTGCTTTTGCTACTACTTAATATTTGATTTAAGTTTTTAATTTTGAGCATTTCTTTTCTTTATTTTTCAAAATCTCAACTTCCATGCTGAGTTTTTATTCCATGATGCTGACTTCCCTCTTTAATGCTTACTTTCTCTTCCAGGTCCTGGATTGAATTTTTATTTGTTTGTTTATTTGTTTGAATCCCATTTCAGGTTATTCACCGTGTTTATCAGAAAGTTTTTGAAATCTTCATCTTACATTTTATCTATTTTTAAATCTTTCGGTTTAGTAGTTGAGTAATTATTATGTCTTGGGTTAGTCAAGTAACCTTGCTTATTCATGTTCTTGCATTGTTGGGTTACAATTTATGTGTTACAATTTATGGTTTGGATATCTCTTCTGTATTGGGGGACATTTTTTTATTAAGCAGTTGACTCTTGAAGGCTCAATGCCTAGTCCCACTCAGTGAAGAGAAAACAAACTTCAGTAGCCACAACATCATCAAGCCATACAAGATAGAGAAAAACACTTAAAATTAATTACAGCTAATACATTGCCAAAGATATAAAACTGAAAATGGGAAAGCTACTGTGAACATTCTATGAAGCTAAAAATTATTTAGGGTAAGTGTGCAGTAATTGAGGGAGATATTTAAAAGTCAGAGAAAGGGGAGAAATAGAGAAGCAAGCCTGAATGAAAGAAGAATGAGAAAAATGATATAGAGAGGGTGTGAGAAAATCAAAGGATTTGAAAAAACAAAATTTTAATTCCACTAATGAAAAAAGTTCAAAAATAAAATTAGACAGATGTAAGAAAGGGAATAAAAAAGAGTATTTAAAATAAAAATGTATCTAAAATTAATAATTTAAATTCAAAGTTCTGTTAACTGTAGAGAGGGGAAATTAACATAGGGAGCAAAAAAGAAAAATACAGACTATAGAAATGAAAATTTATTGCCTAATGAAAAAAAAATTGCAAATAGAGTTAGATAGTGTAAGGGAAGAAACATCAACATTGTAATAAAGTATAGTAAAAATCCTACTAAAAGTATACCTATTAAAAAGGGGAAAAAAAGAGGAGCTGGGAAAATGAGTCAGTAGATAAAATTCGCACCACACAAATACAAGGACCTGAGTTCAGATCCCCAGTACCCATAAAAAGTGCCAAGGTGATGCCATCTAAAATCCCAGTGTGGAGGAGTCAGAGACAGGAGGATTCTTGGGATTTGCTGCTAGCTACTCTCCTCAAGTCAATGAGCTCCAGATTCAGGGAGACCCTGCAAAGCAGTAAGGTGGAGAGTGATTGAGAAGGGCACCCAAAGTCAGCCTCAAGCCACCACACACACACACACACACACACACACACACACACACACACACACACACCACATGAATGCATACAGAGATGCAGAGACACAATAAAAAAAGAATAAATAGGAAATAAAAAGATGCAATATTCAAGCAGCTTTTCTCAGTATTCTCATAAACAGAAGACTGTCACTTCTACGCATAGGAAGAGTATCTTTGAAGAGATGTAGATTTTAATTTTGATATAGTCTAATTTCATATTAGTTTTCTTTATAGTTGGTGCTTTTGGCTTCCAGTTAAGACATCCCTATAACCCTTCATTTTAAAGTTTTTCTCTTCTGTTTTCTTTCAGAATTTTTGCACTTTTAGCCTTCACATTTAGGTTATGATCCATCACTAAGTAATGTTTTTATGTGGTGCAGCAGTCAGCTACAAACTAATGGGATGAACCTCCAATCCAGGCACAGGTATGGGAGAAAAGGATTTATTGAAGTTATAGATCCAGGGAAAGTTCTATAATGGAGAATGAGGTTGTCCTCCTTTCATGGAGAGAGAAACCCATCGCCAGCACACAGAGAAAACTTCAGAAACTCCAGGCTTGAGCTTGAGACCACTCTTTCCACATCTTTGGCTGGAATTCCAGATCAGCCCCAGAAGCACCTTAGGGTTGGAGCCAAATTATAAACTTTAATAAACTCTTCAATCTACTGGAGCACATCCATTTAAACTACCACATGTAGTATACTTTAGTGAAAAAGGATAATTTTTTGTATGAACTTTCTTTCTTTACAATAGCATTAGTTAGTTAAAATGTTCATTTCTACTATTTATATAATCTTTCAAAAACTCAAGTGTCTGTATTTATGTGCTGTACTTCTGTTGTTTCTGTTCTGTTCCATTCATTTGTTTTTGTGTAATTACTATGCTATATTAGTTATAGTATCTTTAATGCAATTTTATTCAACAAACATTTGTTAAGTACCTGATATCTTATACAAACCAATATGAGCTAGGTGTCATATTCTAGCTCTTGGGATGATGATAGAGATCTTCCATGAGTTCTAGGCCAACCTAGGCTACATAATGAGTTCCAGACTAGCCTGGGCTAGAGCAAAACTCCACCTTAAAGCAAGAGAAGCCAATATGAGCTTCTGGGTCTTATAATAGGAGAATAGCAAACACAACCAGGAGAAAGGCCCTGTCATTGGCATAATGATACCCTTGCCACTCATACTCCATAGGTATAAATGAAGTTCCAAACTGTGCTCGGGTTCTTTTCCCAACTTGGTGACTATAGCTTCAATAGCACAAGCAAAGTGCCATCTTCTTAGTAGGAAAGTATATATTCTATAAAGCAAATGTATAAATGACATAACTGCAGATGATGATAAGAGGACCAGTTTTAGACAGGATGGTCCAGAGTGAAGGCATAAATCTGCACCAGGCTGTATACTTACAACAGTCCAGTGCCATTTGTCTAGAGCATAATATGAACAGTGTTCACTCAGCAAAAAGTTCAGGCTACACAAAAACCCTAATTTCTCAGAAAGGGACCTTGTGGAAAGTGATGGCGCTTGAGTACAGTCCTGGATAAGAAAATTAACATCCATTCAATCCTCTGGGGTAGGAGTATTCAAGGAAAAGGCACAAAAAAAGCCAAGGTGTGTAGGAGTTTGGTATAAGACAGGAAACAGGCTCCATTGGTAGAACATAATAAAAGGTGAAGTTCGTCGAGGGGGTTGATAAGCAGAAGCCAAACCATGTGAGTCCTTGGTGGTTTTGATAAGGAGCTCTGATGGGGGAGAATATCGAGAGACAGAGGCATGGCACCCCTCAGTAACAACACACTTGGGCCAGGAGAACCAGGCAGGTCCCCTGCCACAAGGACTGATACAACGACCCACGGAGGAGGAGGATATCCAGCTGATTGGGGATGGGGAGGGGGGCATTGGGGAATTGGGGATAACAACTCATTGCCCACTGAATAATGTAACACATTATGGAAAATAAATATATATTTAAGATCAAAAAAAAGAATAATACACCAAAAAAATAAAACTAGCTACCGCTTGTACAATTCATAGCGTTGATCCCATGTACCATTCCAGCAATCCCACTGAGAAGGACACTCAGCAGGTTAGGGGCAGGGAGAAAGGAAATGGAGGTACCATCAGAAGACTTGCTCATACAATGAATCTAATTATTAACAATAAGTACATTTTTAAAAGCAATGTATCTAATTTTTAACAATAAATAAGTTATTAAAAGTCTGGTTACATAGAAAGGCTATATCTAAAATAAAATAAATAAAATTCTAAGAAGGAAAAGTGGTATTATCCAAATGGATTTGAAAGGATTTATTTTAGCTACTCTTCAAAAGAAGGCTAACAGGGATTTCAGTCTTGCTCTATAAAGGATTAGCTTGTGTCATAATAACCATGAAAGGAAGAACAATTTAGGTGGATAAAACATCTTAAAATATGTGTCTGACATATGTTGCATGTTCTCTCTCATATGTGGATCCTAACATGGAACAGTTTTATTTGTTTTTAAGTTGTAGTAAGCATCAGTAATTCTTGGTAAGGACACTAGAACGAGGCTTGAAGAGAAGGGAAGCAGGGAGGGATAATAGAAGGGGATACTTGAAAGGTAGGTGGAGGGACAGAATACAGGGAGTAGAAGTCTTGGGGGGACTAGGTAAGTAGGGAGGGAGGGCAAAAGATATACAAAACTAATGGTAGCATAAATAAGTACCACAGAAAAGCACCATGCAGTGGTGGAAGAAACTTTATTCTAAACCATGCTGGCACCCATGGCACCCTCAAAACATCACAGGCCAAACCTCTTGGTCATCCACCAGATCTAAATGGTGAGACATAATTATGAAAGACACCACAGGTTGTAGTTGCAGTCCATTGAGAGATCATGCTGAAACTGAGATGATATCCAGCTCCTTGCTGGCTGTCTCATAGTGCTGGAAAGTGATGTAGAGTTGCTGGGGTCGAGGGAAAGCTCACCAATAATGTGAACAAACAGTGGATCCTGCAACCAGGTAGTTGAGATGTACCCACCAGCGCAATAGTGCCACACAGAGTATGGGGGTAATCAACTGCTCTCTGATTGGACATAAGGCCTGCTCAGTAGGAGGGAATTCAAGAACCAAGTCATAAGCCTATGGCTTGGAAGGTCACAGACCCAAATGGGAGACTTTCATTTTCCTTTGACTAAAAAGGGAGGTTATACCCAGAAAAATGTCTTCTAAATGTCTATGTTTATCCCCTTTGATCCATGCTGCTCTCATTCTTTGCTTCTTACAGATGGCAGCAAATACCAGACCCAAGACCCATCAGAATGACAAGAAAAGAAAGCCAACTGCCTAGCACAAGACAAATCCTCTCCATCACATCTGCCAGAGCCCAGGGAAAATTAAGAGGAAGTAACAGATTAAACATGAGTGCCGCTCTCACTGCTGGACTAACAACCTCCTTCAGGGAAATGGTAGTAGGCAGACTCCAAGCTCATCAAAGCAGAAAATCAAAGGCTGCTGAGAGCTCAACACTAAAGTAGTCTTATCACATGCCCTCTGCAGCTCAGAGAACATTGTGAGAGGGCAGAAAGGATGTAAAAGCCACAGAAGCTGTATTCTTAGCCATTGTCCCCTCACAGAAAAACTCACCGGTGCATTCAAGACTGCACAGTGAATGCTGATAACCATGCTGAGGAGGGCCTTCAGTGAGGTGGAGATGGGGGAGGGGGGGCATAACAATATAACCTGATGGCAGTATGAACAATATGCACCATGTTCATAAAATAAAGTTCTCAATAAAAATTATGTTCCTGAGATCATAAAGGCACTAACAAAACAGTCAATAATGAATAGTCAAGATACTGAAGACTGATACAGCAAGGAGTGATGAACCAGATTTCTAGGCTAATTATGTCCTCTGGACATGTCAACAGCTCACAAATAATATGTAGAGACCAGTAAGCCTTGCCAGGCTTCAATAGTCTCACAGTACCAGAAAAACAACCTTTGGTCAAGGTGTTGATAAATACTTTTGACTTATTGTAGACAGTGACAAAAATCTATGTATCCTCAAAGACTCAATTTCTGCTTTGAATTAACAATCTTTGGTTGAATTAAAGGGGTCTGCCACAAATGTCTAATGGCCTACTAAGGGAAATGTAAGACCATTCTACATATATATTCCCCAGAATATTCCCTGAATGTCTAATGTTCTCTGCTTTTTGTTTTGTCTTTTCCACACAAAAGTTATAATCAATTTAGGAAACTCAGAGCTAATAATTAGAATGGACTGGACTGATAATAAGGGAGAAAAGGAGGTAAGAAAAAATGCATGAGATTCAGCTACAGATGTGCTTAGAGGAAACGGTATAGCCTTAAATGCAGTACATTAACCAAGAATTAGATCACAGAAGGCGGAGCCCAAGGCCTATGCATCACATGAAGATGAAAGAAAAATTACAACAAATGCTGAAGGAGATCGGAAAGCAAACTGTTGTTTAAATCAAGACTTGCTTTTATTGCAGAAGAGGGGGTGGAACGATAATAAGAGCCACTGAGTGGGTAGGAATACCCTGAGGCAAGGTTCCCCCTTCCTCTGATACCCCATAGGGTTGACTGAGGCCTTCCTGACCCCACAGTGAATACCATTACCCCCACTGAGGAGAGCCCAGGGAAACAGGAGCAGGGACAAGGGGAAAAAGAGTATAACCTGTTATATATTTTTAAAAACTGTTCTTTTTAAAACAGTAAAATTAATGCAACTCTAAACATAAATTAGATGGGAAAGAAGAAGGGGGTCATTTCAGGAGATTCTGTAGATTTTATAAAGATAATAAGGGAATAATTTTATATTTTGTTTGTGTGATTTGTATGTGTATATATATGTGCATATGTGTATAAAGTGTGTGTATGTGCACACACAAATGTGTGTCAAAGTCAGATGTTAACCTCCAAGGTTTCCTCTCTCCTTCGACCATCTTTAGAGACGGTGTTTCCTTTGTTTTGCCACTGCTGGTTTTAAGCTGCTAGACTCTCCTGGCTCTGCCTCCCACTGCCATAGGCACATTGGGATTACAGGTGTGTGCATGTACCACTTTGCATCAGGTTTTATGTGAGTGTTTAGGACAATTGAACTCAGGTCAGATGTAAGCAAGTGCTTTTAACCACTAGGAGCCATCACCCCATCTCCTAAGAATAAAATTTAGATCCAATAGTCAAAGTTTTAAAAAAATAAAATCCACCATATTTGACTTTGAAAGAAATAGCAAGCTCTGAATAGAATTACAGATGTTGAAGCAACTAAAAATCTTACTACCTAGTAAATACCAGACCCAGTGCTTTCAATAATTAATAATTAATCTCTTAAATATTAAAGGAAGAAATATCACCAACATAACAAAAGGAAGAAAACTTATATTTTTCTATAATCAAAAATCTGGATTATATAACTTGTATTGAAACAAATTGAATTAATTGTATCAAATTTGATTTATTCCTATAATGCAAGGTTAGCTTATAGACAGAAGGCAATCTATGTGTTTGGACCTGTGAAAGGGGGCCAATCTCTTTCTCCATTATGGAACTTCCCCTGGATCTGTAGCTTCAATAAATCCTTTCTTCCCATAAACTGTTCCTAGTTTGGAGATTCATCCCAGAAGAGACTGGCTTTAGGTTACTGACTATGACTGTTTTGGTATCAGGAGTGGTGTGATTTTGCTGAGATGAATCTGACCATGTGGATTTTGATCTTCTGGAATTTGTGGGCTAGAGGAATGGATATGGACTTGGTGCTTGTGACTGAAGACACCTTCCAGAGCAGTAAGCCAAGTTTTATGGACTATTCTGGTGAGGATTTGGAAATGCTAAGTGTAGAGAAAATTGCATTTGGAGCCTTGGCTTGTGAACTTCCTAAGGGGAAGGAGAGACTGCAGAAAACTTTGTTGGAGTAGCACAACTAGAATAAAATATGGATGTGTTCTACTGCCCATGGCCAGAGAGCTTGATCATGGTTGAATTTAAGTAATGGACTGTTGTGCTTGGCTAATGATATGGAACTGAAATTTTTAAGATTTATAGTTGGAAAAAAAACTCAAAGCAAGCTTAACTTACTGGCACAGAGACTGGCTTTAGGTTACTGAAGCTACTATTGTCAACACATCAGCAATCCCAAAGAAGATAGCCTAAATGCTTTACATTGAAGCAATGGAAAGGATGCCTGAGATGTTTCCACCCAGGAAGGACTGAATGAAAGACTGTGCAAACTCTTTTAGAACGAAATAGCTGAAAGGAAGGAACTTGCTCTTCAAGGTCACAATGTATTTCATCTCTGAATTAACATGGCTGTGTCCAACATACCTGGTATTGCTTTTGAAAGCATGAGAAAGGTCATGAAGTACACACAGTTCCAGAAGCCACTGCTGAGATGAAGTATACGGAACAGGACATGAAGTCCCTGATCAGCAAGTGAAACTATAGGAAGATGGACCATGGTTTTCAATGGAGACCTGAAGATGTTTTGGATATACCAGGACTGTGCAAGGATTACCATGGAGCATTGTTTGTTGGCTCAGGAAGGAAGTTTTTCCCAGCTACTCTGCCAAGCTGAAGGGATAGAATTGGAAAATATGGAGACTGTCAGTCACTGGTTGTGATATTGGACTTGAACTACAGATGTTTGGTGTTTGCCTAGTGGTTGTTGAGTTTGCATTAGTCCAGTCTTATTATGCCTCATAGCAGTTGGAAATGTTTGCTCTATACCTTTATATATTAAAAGCATGTAACTTGTTTTGATTTTACAGAACCCACAGGTAAGAGACCTTGCCTTGTGTTAGGGAAAATTGTACATTTCTGGTTGTGCATGGGATAGTTATATCATGTTAGGAAGAATTATGATCTTGTTACTGTCTTCATCTAGAAATTAAGTATGATGTAAAGATATATGGTCAGATGTCAAGTTGACAAGGGGTGGACTTGTGATAGTTAGGTTTTGTTGTCAATTTTATCTTTTTAATTATCTTGGGTGGGTCTCTGAGAGGATGTTTACAGGAAGGCAGCCTCTTAGTGGCAGGATGTAAGGAAGCTCAAGGAAGCTAGAAATGAACATCCCTTCCTGAGCAGGAAGGAAATTCCAGAGAGCCAGGAAGCCATTAAGTCTTGGATAGGGTTGCAAGACCTTGCCCTATGGTTATATAAAAGGGAAGGAGATTCCTCTCCCTTGCCCTTTGCCTGTTTGCTATTCTGTATGTATGTGGTGCTGGTGATGGGTCTCTCTCTGTGTTTGAACCTGTGAAAGGGGGCCAATCTCTTTCTCCATTATAGAACTTCCCCTGGATCTGTAGCTTCAATCAATCCTTTCCTCCCATAAACTGCCTGATTTGGAGATTCATCCCAGCCGAGGCTGGCTTTAGGTTATGGAGTCTACATCAGAGACTCAGGAACAACCCACCTTCTTTTCGGTACTTTCAGTTAGGGACTGGAGTCCAAAGAGGAAGCCAGAAGATGCCACTCCTCCTTGGCAAAATGGAACTCGTAGCAGGAAAGAAAGCCATTTCTGATCCAGTTTCATCCACAACAGCTGCAGTGCCCTTGCTATCTCCACAGTTTAGCACACTACCTAGGTGGACTAGCCTTTGGGGTCAGCCCCCTGGACTCTGAAAACCAGTCAGGTCTTCCCACTACATACCTGAAGCTGATGAATGAATGAATGAATGAATGAATGCATTTTCAATTGACTATAAAGGCTTATCCTCTCTCTCTCTCTCTCTCTCTCTCTCTCTCTCTCTCTCTCTCTCTCTCTCTCTCTCTCTCTCTCTCTCTCTCTCTCTCTCTCTCTCTCTCTCCTGTGTTCTCTATTTGGATACATGTAAGACTGGCTTTCCCCATACCCAACCTAGCACTGTTTCCTGGCCAGGTGGTGTTCTGCTTGTCTCTACTTTAAGTTGTGATATAACTTCTCATTTTAATTACATGTTTCATTTTCCTCTGATCTCTGGGTCTACTATGAGTGTATTTCTTTTATACTCTAGATCTACCAGGTGAGTATTTCCTCTAAACCTGTGTAATTTCTCTAAACTTGGGTAACCATGGGTGTAACTCTCTTTACTCCCCATTTCTCATCTGAATTTCCTGGTCTCTGCTTTGATACATTCCTCCTACCATTCTTCTTAAGCCATCACCACTTACTCTCAACTTTCTTTCATGAGGAAGCTCGGGGTGAATTCTGTGTCTTCCACACAAGTGCTTGTTTGTTTTAAATCTCTCTATAGTAGGCTCCTAGATCCTATCTTCCATGTGCTGTGGCTCTGCTCTAGCCTTTTCCTAATTGTCACTTTCTTGTAAACAAATCTCATGAACTATACAGTGCCTTCCAATGAGTGTGGGTTTCTTCTAAATCTCTCTACATTAGCTCCTAGATCCTATTTCCCCATGTTTGTGACTCTGCTCCTGCCTTTTCCTAGACTACATTTTCCATAAAATAAACTCCACAATTTATTATTTGTCCCTAAATAAACTCAATAATTCATAATTAATCCTTTTTCAATTGGTTTTTATCAATTCTTTGTTAGAATAGGGACTCAAACTTTGATGTTTGTAAGTTTGGGTGGCCCCTCCTGAGCTCCAAAGCCCTACATTACATTACTAGCAGGAACAAGAATACCTGCTAGTTTTATTTTTTATTTTTCTATTTTGTAATATTTTTACTTATTTGTAAGCAGAGAAGGAGAGAGGGGGGAATGGGTATTCCATGGCTCCTACCACCACAAAGGAACTTCAGATACATGTGCCACTTTGTGCATCTGGTTATTTGATACAATATCCGTATCAGACAATTAGTTATACTTTGTATAATAATTAACATACAAATAAATATTAAATTAAGCTATTGATGATAGCATTAAAACGTGAATTTAGGGCTAGAGAGATGGCTTAGTGATGAAGGTGCTTGCCTGCCAAGCAGAAAGACATGAGTTCGATTCCCCAGTACCCACATAAAACCAAATCCACAAGGTGGCACATGTGTCTGGAGTTCATTGGCAGTGACTAGAGGCCCTCACATTCCCATTCTCTCTCTATCTGCCTCTTTCTCTCTCTCTCTCACCCTCTCTTAAATAAATAAATAAATAAATAAATAAATAAATAAATAAATAAATAAATAAAATTTTAAAAAAGAAATAAGTAAAATTTTTAAAAACAATGAATTTATGTGTGAATAAAATGGCAAATTAAAGGCTTGGGAAGCTCAGTAAGTAAAGTGCTTGCCATGTGCAGCATGAGGCCCTAAATTCATCATAAAAGTGGCATACCAGTAATCTCACAGCTGGAGGAGCAGAAACAGGAGGATCCCTGGTACTTATTGGCTAGCTGGTCTATGGAAATTGGTGAGCTCCAGGCTTAGTGAGAGACCCTCTCTCAAAGAATAGGATGGAGAACCACTGAGGAAGACACCAATTGTGAACCTCTGGCCCAAACAACCCTGTACACACACATGCATGCACACAGGTACACAACCATATAAATTTTAAAAATATTTTTGTTGATTGTTTATATGTGAGACTACTACTAGATAGTAGGAATGGTTAGACTGTTAGAAACACAAGGATACTAAAATTTAGTAGAGTTGTTCACTGTGAGGAAATGAATTAGAAATAACTTAAATATAGGAATACTTAAAGTGATAGGTTCCAATTCTTTGCTATTATGAATTGAGCTGCTATAAACATGTTTGAGCAAATGTCTCTGTACTTCGGCAAAGAACCTTGGGGGTAGATGACCAGTAGAGGGATAGCTGGATCCACTGGTAGCTCTATATCCATCCTAATCAGGAGCCTTCACACTGCTTTCCATAGTGATTATACAAGTTTGCATTCCCCACATCAGCTGCCAGGGGAAATTGGTCAATGATATTTGGAGAAAGCAGAGACCACTGATACATAATATAGACAGTTGTCACAAGAATGCTGAACACACAGCTGTATGGAAGAGACCAGCAAGTCAAGAAATGCTCATCTGTGCAATAGTGGCATTAAACTGAGGAAAGTAATCAACAGCTTACTGATTGCCTAAAAGATATTCTTAGTGACAAGAAACCCTTAACTAGAACTGGGATCCATGGCAAAATCCTATGGGGACCAAGATCTCATGCTCCTAGTAGAAATTCCCACTACCAGAGAATGACAGATAGGCTACACCCCATTAGGAGCTAACCAAAATAGTAATGTTGTCTATTTTAACCTATATTGATCTCACTCTCCAATAGAGATTCTGTTTGTATTTTTCAGAAGGCAGTGAGAGAGTCAGGGACAACTCATTTCCACCAACAAGACATTGGATGATGGCTGACATCCTGGCAGGAGACAAACCACACCTAGCCTTCAAACAGGGCCCAAATGAAACCTATGAGAAAGTGATGAGACAAACAGGAGACCAATCACCACAGCAAGTCTGATAACCCATGAAGGGACAATGGAGACAGACACCAACAATACCCAACACAACCCAGGGCAAAGATTCAGAGATACTTAAGATCTCAACAACAAAGCAGACTCAAAACTCACCCACCATGACTCAAGGGAACTGAGCAGAAGAGCAGGTGGTAAGAATGTAAGAGCCATGTACCGCTAGATACCGCTCAGGTTTTGGTCCTATTTCCTAGCAGCTCTGCATTCATTTTGTCTTAATGGGCATGGCACTAAAACCACCAGTGAGTTCCTCTTGAAGAACTGTTTAAGGTTCCATCCTTGCCTTTGGCCTGGAAAACTTAAGAAGATTTAGCTCTTGCCAAGTGATGAAGCATCAAGTTCTCATTCACTTGCTGTTTAGATATGATTCCTCTGAACAGGAGCCTACATTCAAAACATGATATAAATCTTGCTATTTCTTCTTTTATCATTTTTTTCAAGTTAGCATACAAAGTAATGGGTTTTGTTATGGCATTTCCACACATATTTGTTATTATACTCTTCTAATGTCCTGTTTCCCAACTTCCCACCCCTGTACCCACTATCCCCTCTGGCTGGTTCTCTTTCTTCTTGCAAATAGCCTCCCCATTCTGTTTTCATGTCATATGTACATTACCCTCACTTTAAGATCTCTCCCTCCCTTTTTATAATACCCTTTCTAGTTTTCTCTCTCTCTCTCTCTCTCTCTCTCTCTCTCTCTCTCTCTCTCTCTCACACACACACACACACACACACACATTTCTAAAGCTAGGTTCCCCATATGAGAAAAAAACATATGATACTTATTTTTCTGAGGCTGGCTTGTCCATTTCCCTGTAAATGTCATACAAATCTTAATGTTCTTGTCAAAGTCGTTGTGCCACCAACTGCCTGGTACTTCAGGTGATTCCTGTGTATGAGCCACACTGCATTGGAATCTGCCCCTAACCTTAGAGCTGGGGTGTTCTAAATGGTGCCCTTCAGATTGAAGCTTTCTCTAAGCAGTGTGGTATAAATATATGTTTTCAGCTTCTGGACTCTGGTCAAACAGCCTGTCCAAAGATTTCATGGGTCACACCATGATGCCAACCTAGACTTCAGGGAGCTATGTGTTCAAGAGCCATGAAAATTATACTACTCTGGACCAGCTGGACTTCCTGTCATCACTCCCACCCCATCTGTGCCTAAAAATGGCCAAATCCATGGTGTTGCCTGTTACTGACTACTGAATCAACTCTCTTATGCTTCCTGCCAACTTTGTTTTTGTACCAGTTCTCTATTTCTCATATGTCAGTCTTGGGAAATTGTGACAGGATATTATCATCTACAAAGTTCATGCTTGAGAACCATGCAATTGAGTTACAAGAATAACTGTAAAACTCTTGCAATGTTTTAAGTCAGTTCACAGTTTTGTGTTGGTCTGCATTAATACTGACCCTCAGCTACATGCAACCACATAATCTCCATTTCCAGGAAAGTAAAGAATTTAATAGCCATATGGAACCCCGCAGAGAATGATGGGATGAACAAGGGACCCACAGCCACAGCCAGTCAATCAACACAGGATAAGCCAGTGAAACAGAAACCAATGATTTTCGACACAAAGACCCCTAAGTTCTCAACATTAAAGCAGCCTTAATACTCACCCACCACGATTCAGGGAACTGAGTGGAAGAGGGGGTGGAAAGATTGTGAGAGCCATGGTGGGGGAGATTATCCAGAGGCATGGCACCCCTCAGTAACAACACACTTGGGTCAGGAGAACCCAGCTGAATACTAGGCTATCCATGGTCCCCTACCACAAAGACTGATCCAGACAGCCCACGGAGGAGGATATCCAGCTGACTGGGGTTGGGGAAGGGGGGAATGAGGAATTGGGGATAACAACTCATTGTTTGCCCATTAAATAATGTAACTCATTATGGACAATAAAAAAAAATAATTTAATAGAATACACCTGTGCTTGAATTTCTCTGCTCAAAATCCCTTAACACATCTAATGGGGATTCTGGGTGTCTTTGAGAGCTCTGGAGCCTTTTCAACTCTTGTGCCTTAACCCAGGAGTTAGAGTTCTAGAACTTCACAGTCACACAAAACTCCCACTGAGTCAGTGGCCACTGGTTCTTGTCTTATCAGTTCAGAAAATGAAATCCACAGTCCATAGAGAGTGAAGTTCAGAAAAATTTTTTATAAAATTAAAGATCTTAAGAGAAGGAAAGAATACAGAGCTTGTGCCCAAAAGGAGGCAGGAATAGGGTTCCCAGAAATGGGAAAGGCCACATAGATACTCACATTGGGGTCCTTTATGGGCTAGGAAAGGAAGCAATCTTTCCAGGAATCTTAATCTTTCTGAAAGAGTAACTATTCTAGTAAGGGACTTGGGTTTAAGGAAGAAGAGATCTGGGAGGGAACTCCTTTAGGCAGAAAAAGATAAAGAAAGCAAAAACAGATTCTCCCTTGCAAGAACATTTCTCTCCTTCAGCCCCTTTTAGTTGAACTTTGGGTGTCCTGTTCACCCTAAACTGTCTCGCTCCTATATCATTTTCTCTCCCTCCTTCCTTCCTTCTTTCCTTCCTTCCTCTGTCAAGAATTCAGCCTCCATATCTAGTCTGTCAGTCATGTCTTTGTCATGACTGTGAAATAGAATTCTATTTCCTCACTTCTTTTTTCTCTATGCAAGCAAGACCTCAGGCTTGTTAAAGATATACTGCACCTTATTGTTGGAAAATCAATGAGGAGCACCACAAAAAGATGTCATACTCTAGTATATTCCATCAATTCAAAAACCTGTCTAGAATCACTGTTCTATATGTACTAGAAAGTAGAATTTGGTTTAACTTTATATTGGTGCATGTTTGTAGAATCCTTAAGTCCTGCAAAAGCTGACATATCTGACAGAAAACAGGACCTTGATGTATACAACACTGTGGGTGTTAGATTAAGTAAAATGAGATGCCAAAACAAAGCAGTTTATAAGAGTCTAGAATAAGAGGAAATGGTTGAGCTGGAAAAGTGCATATGTATGAAGAGAGGAGAAAGGAGAAGAGAGCCTAAGAGTGAGAGAGGTGTCGAAGGAGAGACCTGTAAGCATTTAGAGATAACAGATGAGGAACTTGGAAAGAAAGAAAGAACAAGTAAAAGCAGGTATAGGAATCATAAAAGCCTGGGAAGGCTCATGTTGAATCTTGATCAATGGGTTTTTTAATCTATTAGCAAAAATTTTATTATCTCTTTTATTCTGAATTTTATATATATATATATATATATTTCTTCAGATTTTAATATTAAGTTGGTCTTGTATTTCTGAGGAATAAGTAGACCCAGAATGAGGATGTTTTACAAACTAATGGATTGATTTAATGTTTTCTTTCAATTGTTTGCACGTATGGCCATCATTAAAATGTTCCAGAGTTCTTCAGCTATAATGTGTTTCACTAGGTTTCTTGTCAGGGATGTTCTGTCCTGAAAAAAATGATTGAGAAGTAGGGGCTCGGCTTGTTTTGTTCATTTGCATATGTTTCATATGTTAATCCCTTACCTATTTAAGACTGCTGAAACACAGGGGCCTATTATTTGTTTACATTGCTGGAAATTTTCACTTAAAAACATACAGTATCAGATAAAATGTTATTCATACTTGGTTTTATCTTGGGTGACCATTCAAGCACCTTCTAAAAATAAATACTATCATTGCACATGTTGGCAAAAAAAGTATTGAAAAGAACAGGAATGAAAGGAAGACTTGGAGCTGAGAAACTGTAAATTGATCACTGACATTTTGTATTTTAAAATTCTTGTTCCAACATCTATGTCATCTCAGAGTTGGTTTCTATTGTCTTGTTTTTCTCTGGACTGTGATTTGTGCTTTCCTGTTTTTTTGCATACCTACCAAACTTCTGTATGTCCTAGGCTTCATGGATGATGTGTTAAAGCATCTCCATCCTGTCATCATTGGTGGATGATGTTGGGTTTTGTTCTAAGAGCCAGTTAAGTCTTGGCTCATCCCAGTGAGCTTTTAATGGTTTGGTTTCGTGTTATTTGGAGTGGCTTATGTATAGACCTAGCATGACCCTTTTAGAGCTAGTTTCTGGGCCATAAGGTTTGTAAGGTTTCCATGAATATTAGGTATCGAAAGCCCTTTCAACACACCAGATTCCATCCCTCTATGCTGGGAAACAACTAAAATATCTTTAAACCCTCCTAAAGTTGATTTCTAGCACATTCCTTAGATTCTACTCCTGCATATGCACATCAGGAATTAGCCAAGGATTTAAGGAGAGTTTACACATAGACATGGGGTTATTGTTCAGTGGCCTCCTCTTTGCCAGAATTGCTTCACACAACTCCCAATTCTTTTATGGGGCCTGAAAGTCTGCCTATGAAACATCTAGTCAGTAACAAAATAGCTTTTGTCTTATTTCCAGCTGTACTGTGCCTTCCTGGTTAGACAATTCCCTCGAGAAAACACATAGAAACACCTCATCCAGTGAGACTTTTCTTCCAGAAGGGTCATATCATTTAGTAGTTTTTGCCCTACTTTATGTTGCTTGTAAATTCTTGAGAAAAGCTACTCTGCACTACTAGAACCAGACAGAATAAGAGATAATGATTTTTAAAAAATATTCTCACTCTAAGGGGTTTGTAACCAACATTAAACAAGAGGTACATTATAGTGCACAAAAATAGACTCATATTCATTGAAGGAATTATATATTGTCATTTTGGCACTTTAGTACATGGTAACTAGCTATAGACAAAGCATCAATTATACTGACGTATAATAACTAGCAAAGATGGATAAACATAGCCATATAATAACTTATTTGATTATATTCATAGTAAGCATAGAATGCTATATCTCAAAACATGAAATAATACACCTTCATAATGAAAAGCTTTTATGAATCAAGAGAACATAGAACATACTAAATAGCATATGTGTGTGACAAAAAATAATCACAAGTGCTTCTACATGGGAGAATTATTGCTCCTTCACAATCTGCTGGGCAGGGAAGGTCTCCAGGGCAAAGCACTGGGCCACACAGCACAACTAGCAGAAGAAAAGTAATTGGGGAAAATTGACAACTCAGAGACCAACAGACATCTTCAGGGCCTGGGTTTTCTCTTCTCTCATTAACTCAACTTAAGTTCTAGCTTCCTACAAATACAGACTGCACATGGATTTGTTTGTGTTCAGACAGACCTCCAGTAAATCTAGTCTTGGCTAGTACTTAATCTGTTGCAGACAAAAAAGGGGGGGTGGAATAAAGCTCAGAGAAAACAAAAACAAAGAGCAGCAACTCTGTGTAATCTTGAAGAGCCATTGACTTCTGCCCACAGAAGGGTGGGTTTAGAAGGGTGAATTCCTTCTCTGGTTAGGAAACACTTCCATTATTTTTGTTTGCTTACTGTAAGGTAAAATCTATTTTATTAAAAGAGAACTTGACTGTATGATCAAATTGCACTTTGGTCACATTCTCCCTCCTTTATACGCTCACGTTCCTCCTCCACCACCCCCATTCCCCTGAGATATCCTCAGTGTGGATATCATATTCACTGTGGGGTCATGAATGCACCAGTCAGTCTCTGTGGGAAGATAATGCTTCAGGAGACTCCTTCCCACCCTGTTACCTTGTGGCTCTACAAGAGAAAAATCTTATGCACTCCAAAAAAATCCAAAAAATGCATGCAAGTATTAAAGATAATCTTTCAAATCATCCTTTAGCTCACCATCCTGTGACAATTCTCCTGCCTCCACCTCCCACCCTGCCTTAGGAGCACTGAGAGTACAGACACCCATGAGGCCATCCAGCTTTATATGAGTTCTTAGGATCTAAATTTGGTTGCCATGCTTGTGCAGCAAGTGCTTTATCCACCGAGCTATCTCTCTGGGCCCATATTTTACCTCTTCACTCAAATGTATATCTAATCCACTAATTTTTATGAGTATGCTATACAGTTGTACATACTTTTAAAATTAAACTTTATGCTATCAGTCCTTGGTAATGCATATCACAAGGCTTATTGGCTTATATTGTTTTGTGAGTGATACAAAAATAAACAATTTCCTAGAAGTAAAATGGGTAGACATAGTTAAGGCTTTTCATAGACATTACTGTGGAACCTTCCAGGTACATTCTCCCAGTTTCTAATCCACTCAATTGAGTGGGTCTTTTTTATCCCCCATACAAATATGTAAAATTTTGAGTATAAGTAATGGCTAGCTCTTCTTAAACCTTTGCTGTGTACTAATACTTATCTGTCCAGAAGCTTCTTACATATATGATCGCATTGAAGTTTGGAGCTGTGATGATTCCCATTCCATAGATGAAGATGCAAAGCATAGGAAAGGAAAGGAGTCAGGCCAATAACCCATCCAGGAAATGCCAGCATTTGACTGTAAGAGATCTGGTTCCCCAGAATGAACCTTTAACAAGATCTCAGAATAACCTAGCTAAGGGAAAGCGGTGCAAGGAACAGTTGTGACTTCCGCTTCTAGCCTCTATGATACCTGCCTCATTGCTTGAATCCCTCCAGTCTCATGGTAATTGCCTCCTAACTTCTTTTTATTATTATTCATAATTAGATACATTGAATGAGAAATTAATGAGTTGATATCCCCATTACCCCAATTTCCCTCTTCCCTGTCCCCAATGAGCTGGATATCCTCCTCCGTGGGCAGTCTGGATCAGTCCATGGGGTAGGGGGTTATGGATAGCCTAGGAGTCAACCCGGTTCCACCCCCCTTTGTATGTTGTTACTGAGGGCGGCCATGTCTCTGGAATTTCTCCCCCACCATGGGTCTTATAGTCTTTCTGCCCCCTCTTCTCCTAACTTCTTGACTGGCCGCTCCTTTGTTTGATTTCTCTGAGCACAGTACTCATGACTTAGTCCTAGGCATTTACCTCTTCCCTTTTACATAGTATCATAGCTGATATCCTCCATCTGGTCACTTCAAAGATCCCATAAAAGACAGTGATTCCTGGGCTGGGTTGGCATTCCTGGCCTTTGCTCATGTGTCCAACTGCCTTCTTCTCACTGCTCAGGTAAGATGTAGTTAGCATCTCAACTCAACCTTTAGAAGGCCACAGTAGAACTCAGAAAGTTTCCTGGACTTGCTCCTCATTGGTTTCTCCCTCTCAGTAATTGATTTATTTTTCTCTTGAAACAGGGTCTCACTCTATAACTCATGACCACCTCCTAAATGCTTGGATTACAAACTAGCATCAACATACACAGCCATGTATACAATTTTTGTTAAGACCAAAAATCTGAGTTACCTTAATTTCTTATTTTTTCTTTTATCTCTGTATCCATTTTCTGAGTAACTTTGATTGAAAACCTATCTCATATCTATCCTTTCTTCCCGTCTTCACTCCCACCACTTCAGTAGACACTGTCCCGTTGACCAGCTAGCCTATCTCTACATAACATTAGGAATCATCATTTTAAAGGAAAAACTGATTATATGATTTGAAATTTTCATTGGCTTCCTAGTAGATTTAAAATAAAACCCAAATCCCTACTCTAATTTGCAATCTTTTTATTATACATATTTTGCACACCTCTCTCTTCCATTGGTTACAACTCTTTCCCCTGAACTCTATGCTGCCCATCGGGCCCCTGTTCTGCTGCTTGAACATGTCCACCTTAATTCTCTGCCTTTGTGCCAACCACTCCCTTTGCTGAACTAGCTCTTGACTTACTCCAGGGCTCCTCAACCAGAGGGAATGTTGCCTCCCCAGGAGATAGCTGATAACATCTCCACATCCATCTTTGTCATGGCTAGGGGAATTCTACTGGCTTCCTCCAGGGATGTTGTTAAACACACTGTCATACAAAGGGCTCCCCCACGACAAAGAAATGCCTGTTACAAATTTCAAAAATGAAAGGTTGAAAAAAACCTTGCCTTTATTAATACATAACTGTTTTTCTTCCTAACTTTTTATATCTTGACATACATGTAATTTTTAAAAACTATTAATTCATTTTTGTGTGTGGACATATATGTTTGAGTACAGGTGTACATGTGTGTTAGTATATGTGAGCATGCATATTCATGTGCATGGGGGGGTTAGAGACTGCTTTTGGGTCCATCCTTGTCTCTGCACCTCATCTGAAGCAGGGTTTCTCTCAATCTCACAATCAGAGTGCTGGGATTGCAGAAGGCTGCCAATGCTCATGGATTTTTATATGGGGCCTGGGAAGTAAGAACTTCAAGTCTCAGGCCTGAGTAGGGAGCACTTTATCCACTGATCCATCTCTGCAGCCCTACGCTCAAATTTTTCAAAGCCTTTCTTGATTATTTAAGCCTGAATCACTCACTATAATAAGTATAGCTTAATTTAATATTCTACAATGTATCTATCATTTCTTGGGGTTTTTTTCAAGTTTATTCATTAGTTTACTTACTCATTGCCTAAATATTTCTCCAGATTATGAATAGCATGAGAATAAGGGTATGCCCTTATTGAACACAGTAGCCAACCCAAGTGCTATGCCCTACACAAAGAACAATGGTGGAAGTGCAAGAGGGAAGGATGTTTTCTTCAGCCATATTATGTGAGGGGAGTTGGCATCCGTAACAACAAAAGGGTCTCTCATCAAGTATGGTGCTTATTAGACTCAGTTCATTTAGCATTGCTATCTAGTTAATAATATATTCACTAAGTGCCTACTGTGCACCTGGACTATTTTTAGCAGCTAATCTACTTCTGATATAATCTAGATAATCTTTGCAAGAATGGTAGACTGAGGCTGAGGGTAGATAAAATGTGAGCTAGGTCCAAACATATCAGGCACTGAGGTCAACTGTGCCTATAGGTGCCTATAGGACATGGGTGACAAAGAATAAGATCTCTTCCAAACATGCCCTGTCATCGATGATACAAAATAGATTAATTGGGCAATATGAAATAGAGCCAGTGGATACTCATGAAGATTCTAGAACAGGCAACAAGTCACTCAGGAGAAGGGAGGCAGGCACCAACTTTGCATTTTGGAACCTACTGAATGCAGATGAAGGGTAGAATTAGCAAAAGCAAGGTGAAGCCCCAGTACTGCTGATTCACTCCCAACACATGGCCATTTCAGGAATTCTAGCAAAGATGGAAAAGTCACCACATGGGACTTTTCAAACTAGGACACCTGAACCAACATATTTTCTCTGCTTGTTTATACATGATCTAGCAGAAGGCCCAAGTGTCAAGTGAGTGGTTTTCAAAAGGAGGTCAATATTGGGCAAAGAGGTTCAACATTTAATCCACATACAACTGTATAGCTTTCCCAAAATCAGCTGGTAGAAGCAGAACATACCCATCTGACACTTAATCTTTCTTAGGAAAAGAACACTGGTTTTATTTTGAGCAACAATAACTTCAGTTAAAAATTGCATTCTTCAACCTCCCTCTCAGCTGTGTATGACTAAGCTGAACTAACCGCCAGCTATATATGACTAAAATTTAGCCAAGTTGATGGATTATTCTAGGAATATCCATGAAGGCTAAGGGAACTATGGAAACTGGAGTGATTTTTTTCCCTTATTTACTTTCTCCTCCTTTCTGATGATGGTAGTTACAAGTACTAATAGTCAAGGTGACCCTGACACAAGAAACCATGGCTAAGAAGCCATAAACTAACAGTATAGATCCCACATGGAACCCCCATGGATTTTTGTTTTTGTTTTTAAGCATGAGGCCTAAAGATCTATGCCGCTTTAGTCAAAGCTAATTTAGGTTTTCTATTATATGAAGCGTCCCCTGTTTCAACCAACATAGATTATGGATTGAGATGGGAGGGCTAGGGTGAGTCATGGTTGTCCCCACCT
>PVHP010024406.1:0-26472 GCA_004024765.1 Zapus hudsonius | reverse complement strand
ATCACCTCTGCCACAGCACTGCAAACAGCGGCAGGAAGGTGTGCCAAACACTGGCAAGGGGAAGCTGGCTTATAACCCCATAAGCTTGCCCCCAACAACACAGCTTCATCGAGGTTGGAAAACCCAAATTGCCATCAGCTGAGGATCTATCAGAACACATTCAATTGTTTGTGGGGGACACCTGTATCAAACCATGACATGGGCGTTTTCAGATGTTCCGGAACCTTTAGGAAAAAGGACAAGGTTATAGGTGGATGAGTGATACCAGGGAAAGTCAACTGCTCAGGTGTGCCTGGCATACAGTTGGTGATTTCCTTTGCATTTGCCCCTTCTCTACCGCTTGCCTGCCTCGACCTCCCACATTCAGAATGCCAGGCTTGTGCTTCTTATCCTGGAGTTGCAAAAAAGACACAAAGTGTTAAAAACCTGAGAGACTGTGTCTCTGAAACCTAAATACTTTATTGAAAACTTAAAGATTGGTAGAAAACAACAAAAATTTAAAATGTTGTGGCCAGATACAGGGTTGGAAACTTTCTTCAGACTGAAAGATTTTGACCTTATGTGCGATAGCATATTTATTATGTTCTCTATGTATAATCTCCATGTATTTATGTATAAGTGTCACAGATTTTATTTTCTTTGCCAAAGGTGTTTGTATTTTTGTATCCAATCATGACTGTCAGAAGAACCAAATCTTGCCAGGAGGGCAACCCCATTTGCTAAGGGCAGAGGATTGGAGGGAGGAGAGTGCTCTTCCACCTTGGGAAGGTAGTGGGGGTGTTGGGTGTCTCGGGAAGTTGGCACATGCCCATGTAAGGTGGAATCCATACTTCTGGGTCTGCTAGCCTCAATAAAGTCCTCAATGCTTAGGGAGAAGTGGTTGTGCTTCTACTTTTCAGGGAGTTTAAGGCTCTGGGGATTCTTGTAGAATCTCTATGCAGGCAGAGTTGAAGGGATGAAAGGAAAGCCAATAAGAACTGAAAATAAGAATTTTTTCATTCAGAGTGATATTTACTAAAGTTAGAAAAATAATCGGAGGGCCAAGGAGATGGCTCAGTTGCTGCACAACCGTGAGAACCTACTTTCAGTCCCTGGCACCCACATAAAGGATGAGTGTGGGGGAACATACCTGTGATCCCAGGGCTTCGGAGGCAGACAGGGGAGGAGTCCTAGGTTAAGTAGATGAGCAGAATGTATGGGCTCTAGGATCAGCAAGAGATCATGTTTCAAAAAGTAACTTTGAAGGGCAATGGAAGAAGTCACCTAATGGTGATCTCTGACCTCTGCAAGCATGCACACTTGCACCTGCATACACACATATGCTCACATGGATACATACATGAACACCACATACATATGCAAAAAAATGATATGACTTTCACACTCAGATTGGTGGATCAAAATTCCTACCCACTGTGCATTATGGAATGATGTCTCTGGTGCATTAAAAAATAAATTCTAGAAAACATTTAAACTAGAAGTAGGAAATTAACTAGCTGGCTTTTATCTAAAACCAAACATAGGATGAAAGGGTCTGAACTTAATCTGGGACTTGGACCTGAGGGAATTTGGTGGATCTGAGATGTGCTCGGAAGATGGAGTTGAAACAGGAAGATAGATCAGGGTCTAGTCAGGAGACAGAAACACTTTAGTGTTAACTTGAACAGGAAAATTTAAAGAACTTAACTAGCAACATGGGATTAAGTAAGCAGGGGTGAAGAGAACTGAGAACAGGTAGGAGAGTCAGCCTCACCTCTGGGCTGAGGCAGGGCACTGTGGGAATGAACACTTTTGGTAACACTGGCACTATTAGGACTTCTGTAGTCCCTGGGGTGGGAAGGTTTACTGAGATTCTACAGCCTGAGGTTATCGAACAGAAATCCATTGGCAACATAAGAATTGCTGGAGACTGTCTTCCAGGGGGTTGGTGGAATTTCTTGGGATGCCTTGTGGAAGAATATTGCAGAACTTTCTGGGAGATGACTTCAGTGAACCTCCCTCCCTGGGAGGCTGGCTGTGGTACCAGTAGAACTCATTAGGAAGGTGGTTCTGGGGAGAATGCTGAATGTCACCCCCAGGATGATCACCATGGCATGTCCTTCATGCTAGGAGTCGCCGTCAAGGCAAGAAAAGAGAACAGAAAACTAGAATCAGGAAAAGAAGTCCCTTCCTTCTCCACTGTCCCTCCAATAGCAAAACCTAACTTTGGGCTGGCTGTCAAGCAGGAATGTGTACAGGGCCCAATTCCAAGCTCACAAACAGAGCAATGCAGGGTGAATTTGGAGCTATAAACTGATCACTGGCAAAGGGCCTAGGCAGACCTGAGGAATAACAGCTGTAATCTCAATGTTTATGCTCTCCCAGATTCACCGTTGGAATCCTAACACCAAAGCAACTGTATGGAGAGAGCACTGGGTGACTGAAGGTGGATGGACTCCTCCCCAACAGAATTTCATTCCATAGAGAAGGACCTCAGAGCATTGTGTTCCACTTTCCACCATAGAAAGACACCGCTAGAAAGTACTGTCAACGACACAGGTAAGGTACTGTCAACGACACAGGTAAGGTACTGTCAGTGACACAGGTAAGGTACTCTCAATGACACAGGTAAGGTACTCTCAATGACACAGGTAATGCCCCATCACCTGACACTGAATTCACCAGCCCATTTATTCTCTGCCTCCAGAACCAAGAGATACAAATGACTCTTGTCATTTATAAGTTACTCATTTTATGGTATGTTGTTTTGAGAAATGGACTATGAAAATAACTTGCAGGGTTTTCCTCAATAATTGAGTTTATGTCAGTATTTTAAGTAAAAAATAATATCAAATTGGGGTAAGGAAAGAATTTGATGGATTCAGGTCAAATTGTTTAAATGAATATGATTGCAGGTAGAATTGAAAGGGGGCACAACTCAATATGTTAGGGGTAGTTATGGAAGAGAACCCTATGAAAGAAACTGAGAGGTGAAATGTTTAGGATGTAAAATTAGGACATGACAGTGTTAGAGATGCCAGCAAAAGAGACTGACAGAAAGAACGGAGTGGTGACTAGTGCCAGAAGCTACAGAGAGACCAACTAAAAATAAGAGCTGCCTCTGGCAGTAGAATGAAGTAGCTGGGAGAGCGTCTATAGAATCTCACCACTTATGGAAAAGCCAAAAGCAGACAAAAGACTAAAGATTATTGACCCATGTGGATTGGACAAGTGATTTCTTTGGAATTTGTAAGATCTAGAAATGCACAAAATGCTCTGGCTATTTTCAAGGACTTACTTTGAAACTGGGCTAAGCATGTATGATGGTGAGTCTTGATTGTCAATTTGACAGAATTTAGAGTCACCTATGATACAAGCTTCTGGCAGGTCTGTGAGGGTGTTTCCAGAAAATTGAACTGATTGCAAAGACTCATCCGGATGTGGGTGGCCTGTGGCCATGCGCTGAATAAAAAGGAGAAGGTGAGAGGAAACACCAGCATTCATCCCTCTCTGCTTCCTGACTGGCAATGCTATGTGCCAGCTGCCTCAGGCAACTGCTACCACAGATAGAGACCCTATGCCCTCAAATCACAAATCAAAACAAACCCTTCCATCATTGGGTTTCTTTTGTCACAACAACAAAAAGCAATACGTGTATGTGAATAACTCCAATGGTGCAATGATGTCTTATGAAATTCCAAATGAATTTCCCAAAAGTTAGTGGCAGAACCAGGTTATAAGGTTGGGTTTCTTTATCTCCAAGGCCAGGCTCTTAACCATCATATAAGATTCTCCTTGTGTGTATACCATCTACTTTCATCAACCAACTTGCAATGCCGGTGATCAATAGCTACATCTTACACTGCTCTCAAATCATAAGGGTTAGATGTACTTAATTCAAGTACTTAGACTTTGTTGAATGAATGAATGCTGAAATATATGTAATGGTACCCAAGGGTATGGAAGAAGTGGAAAGGCCTGTATTTACCAAATAAATATGCACTTGGACTTAAGAAAATACAGCTGGTTAACTGAGTTGGTTTGAGCCTGATACTAATGAGGTTGAGGTCATAGGTCCAATTCCCTTGTGGGCCAGTTCACTTTGCACTGTTTTCACGCTCTCAATCTTAAACAGACTTTCTGGCAAATGCACACACATACACTTGGCCCCCAGGGCACCAGCAGAAGAAAGAAAGAACAATTTCATGAAAACCCATCAGTGCTGTGGGATGAACACCTTGAAAAACATCATCCACTTTGAGTAGGCTCCTGGTGTCATTCATGTTTACATATGAAGAATTGCTCATGGTTATGGTATGTCCTCCTCAAAGTTTTCATGTTGAGGTCCAAATAGAAGGTACGCACCTTAAATATAAGAATCTTTAATAAACTTAATAATACTTGGAAGAGTTTATATTTTAGGGTAACTATTTAAGTTTATATTTAATAAACTTAAACTTATTTTCCAAAATATTAAAATTATTTGCCAAAGTTTACAGTGTTAAAGTCAATACCTTTGGTTCCCTTAAAATTAATTGGACCTTGTGGTGTTTCTGAATAGTTCCTTAGTTGTTGTGATATAAGACATGTGCTTTTGGTTGAAAAAAAAAAGAAAAAGAAAAGAACTTTCTAGAACAAAGCATTGAGATGGGAAGGTAATAATGGCTTTGGGACAGGTGATCCAAGGTACAAATCCTGAATATGAAGCTTATGTTCTAGGATATGGGATGACTTTTTCTCTCTTAGTCTCAATTTTATTATTATTATTATTTTTACCTGTTAAATAATCCTGTGGTCCCTACAGGAATGTTCTGATAATCTAGTAAAATATGTGAAGCCCCTTACCTATAGGTGGTCTTTAAAACAAAGAATTGACTCTTTCCTTCTTTATTTCCCAAAATACCTTCTAGTTTATTTGTCTGAATTGGAAGTGGCATGAATAATCAGAAAAATTGTGAAAAAGAGCATCTAAAATAACCTGCATTTTTATATTATCACAAAATAAATGTTTTAAGTAGTTGTTCAATGTTTCCAGTAAAGTTTTATTTATTTCAGTTTTCATGTTCTCCATGTGGGCAACATTTATTTTAAAAATAAGGAAGTACAATCATCTGCAATGATTTTGCCTTTCTTACCATCAAAGGTGAATTTTTTTTGGCTGTAATCTAAATGACATTGTAATGAAAATCATAGGCCCTTTGGAGACATAATAATTCTTGCCCAGAGGGACTGTGGATACAGAGCTTGCATGCTTCCAGCACTCAGAGAGTCATTTTTGTGATCGGCCCTTACGTACAGAACTTCCTTCATGCCATGTCGGTAAAGAATAGACTTCGGAGTCAGGCATTGATCTGCTGGGGTATCACTGCACTAACATTATTCTCCTGAACAAACAGGAAGATGAGCATCTTGGGAAATTTAGATTAACTGCAAACTCCAAAGAATAACATAGTGACTATACAAGACCAGTACATGCCCAATAAGGTATTTGTAAAGGTTTGTAGAGAGGAAGGAATCAACCACAGGAACCTTTGGGTGCCTGTCTCTCTGTTTCCAATATGCCTTCCTGCTTCAACACAAAACACTCATTGTACTGAGCCCCTTGGCTCTAAGTGATATCTATTCATCTCTGTTACTCACATTCTCATTTTTATGACTGATGTTGCTCTAAGAACATTTAACAAAAGAAAATAAAAACGTAGTCTGGGGGAAGGATGAAGACAAATACATAAAATAGATGAAAAAATCAGGAAAAAACTATCAAAGGGAAACATTAAGATGAAGAATTTATGTAGCACAATTTGTCATGAGTCGTATTGACCAATAAAGAAAATGAAAAGTTTGTAGATTAATATTTTAAACTCATACCCTGAATTAGAAGCCAGCAAATCAATGCCAGGAACCAGCAAATGTACTTAGCAATTAATAGGAAGGGGGAGGAAAAAAGTAAGCTGGTTAATCAACTATAGAACTTACCTTGGTTCAATTTTGCATTCTGACCAAAGAGTTTCAAACTTGTCATTTGCTTTTAAATTGCCAGTGCAAGGAGTTTGCTGTAAATAGAAGTACTAATTGCAGGCGGGAGCCAAGCACACACTTCATGCTGTGTGTGTTTAAACAGTTCTGCCAACCAAGCTGCTCCTGCTATTCTCCCTCTTTCCTTTCCTGGACATATTTCACCCATTTACTAAGCTCTCGGTGTGTAAGCAGGTGTGGATATGTGGTGTGTGTGGAGATGCTGATAAATAAATAATAGTGTTAGCATTCACAACAATGCCTTTTTATTGGTTCCCACAGCTTCAAATCCCATTCCCCTAAACAGGGATGCCTGCTGTGCTAGCCTCATGAACCACATCAAAGCTATAACTATTTCATTCTTTCATAGAAAGCTTTTGTTTCTCTTCAGTTCCATGACTTGCCATAAAAGTGCAAATGGATTAGTCCCAACACTGCTCTCTTCCACCTGACTTAAGATATTCCTTGTTACTGAGTCACTGAGTTATAACCAAGAGAGCCTTTTATGGCAATTTGATGGAACTGCTGATAATCAGAGTTTGGTATGTTGGGACTCAGGTTTGGGCAATACTGAAAGCTTTGTCAAAATCTAAAAGGTCACCTACTTACACAGGTACTTCCAGGAAACTTGGACTGTGAATGTGGGGAGTTATTGAAAGAATTGTAAAAACATGGAATGCACATAATATGTACCAATTGGAACAGGTGATGTAGTAGTAATCTTTTCTCCTGCAAATCCACCTTACTAAAAGCAAATTTATTTTATATTGATTTTTTTGGCATGCGTGTGAGACGTATCTCTTATGCATGAGTGTGGAAGTTAGAGGTTGACATTGAGTCTCTTTCTCAATTGTTCTTCATTTTATTTTTTAAGGAAGGGTCTTTCTCTTGAACCCATAGCTTGCTGATTTAGCTAGTCCAGCTAGCCTCCTACCCCAGGGATCCTATGTCTGCCTCCCAAGGGCTGGGATCACAGATGGAGCATCATGCCCGCCCCACATTTCCATAGGGATCTGAACTCCACCCACTGAGCCATCCTCCAAGCCAGCAAAATAATTTAATACTGTAGACTAATTGCTGCACCTGAAGAATGAGGAAGTAGATGGATGAATTAACACCAAGCCTTGTTCAGACAATTGCCCGGGGAGGCAAATTTGCCCCATTTTTCCATTAGGGGAAAGGTTACACTTACAAAGAAAGCACATTAATTATTATTTTTTCCAAAAGGGCTTTAATGTGCAATATTCATCAACCAGACAACCAGTTCCTTGGGAAGTTTATGCCAATAAAAGAATATCAAGAAAAAGCTCAGAAGTCAATATTGAACATACAGCATTCAAATCAAATTAAAGAGAGTCTCTTGAGATTTGCAACTATTTGAGTTGCATTTTGTAGATCCTGGACAGTAGGGAACATGACATCATAGAGATTTATTTTTGATATGTACATGTATGTGTATTTCATATGTTAGCTGGATCCAGAGCAAACCACTCCGAGTTGTTAATAAATACGAATCTTGTATGTTTTTTTTTCTTGCATCAACTCCGAGATCACAGAGAGACAATGCTGAGCACAAAGGTTAGCATGGGATGGGACACTGTCCAGTGCTCTTTTCCAAAGTGGCTGTGAGCGTCCTGTGCACCTACAACCACATAGACAATAAAAAGACATTCTTTCCTTTGCATGTGTTACTAGGTGGCAAGCAAAATTCAGCTAACCTCGCTTGCTCATCAAACCTACCCCACATCATCATCTAGGCCTCACGCTTTTGCTAATGCAATATGGTCTCCTACAATTTTCTCCTTTAATTGGGACTGCTTAGGTAATACTTTTCATGTTCCTGTCTCCATTCTAAATAAAGATTATCTATCTGAAAGGATCGGAGGTAGGGTGGGAAGGGAAATTAGGACTGGAATTTTTGTCTCTCTTCCAAACTCACATATACTTTGAGTATGAGCTCAGTCCCTGAACATGACAGGGACAGATGGGATCTGACCACGGGACACGTGGCCAACTATTACCAGCCCTCTAGCTTATGCCTTTAGTTGGCATTTGAGATATTAGCCGTTTGAAACATTTGAAGCTGCAGAGGAGAGGTGCAAACCCACAAACTTTTAGGGGTTATTTTGTGATTCAAGAACTAAATTTGGAAGTTTGGAAGCCCCCCAAGTTTGGCTGCCATAAGACCAGCATGTGTACATAGCAACACTTTCAGGAGAGTGTCTCACATTCCCTTCATTCCTAGAGTTGATTTCACATCAATGTTCTTAAACGTGCATAATGAATTAATTAATAGTCCATACTTTAAACAAGTCAAAGCACTTACTTTTAAACCTTTTTACACTTTCAAAGATTATAAATATATTTTAATGACCTTCTACATTTAGATAATTCACATTTAACATTCTTCCTTGGAAGCAGTTCCTCTGCCGTTGTCCATTAGCTTCTTATGTGTGATATATCTTTTGGTCATTACAATGGATTAATTTATAGAAAATAGCTAGTCGTTTTTACTTCTACCAACTTCTACCAGGTCCTACCTACCAACTGGGTAGTACTTGTCAGAGAGATCACCCCTCCTCTGCTCTTTTAATTATTACTCTCTGATGGCTCTTTCCTTTTTCTTTCTTTGTAGATTCATTTTGCCCATATCTGGAACAGGTAGCCAGTGAATGAAGGCACAGCTGTGAGTTGGGGAGGTGTCAAGCCTTGGGAAGGGCTCGGAGCTTGGTTGAGTACCACCACTGTCTATTTTTGTGTGTCTCCTTTACCTCTACGTTATTAGCTGATTTCCATCATACCTTATGTCCCCTTACATTTTTTCATGTCCTCATTGTTCCTTATACATGGATTTCCTTTAGGACATAGTTATATCTTACCATAAATGGAAATACTTCTCTCCCCTGAGTTATTTGATGCAAATTTTATGAAAGCTAATTAGCTTAATTTATGTAACTCCCCTAAGGGTAAAAGCAACCAACTACTTAAGCCAATATCAGATTTTCAATCTCCCATGACTATGGACATTGTCTATTCCACCATAGCAAACAGGGTCATAGTACTGTGACTTCACTGCCTTGCTCTGCTCGAGACATGGACAAGTCTTAAGCCGATGATTGCCAAATGACATAGTACTTGCTGTAAAAACCCCCGCCCCTCCTTTATCTCTGCTACCATCACGTGACATTGCTAAAGGACTGTGGAGTCATAACATCCTAGAGTTAGATTTCTACCTCTAGCTAGCTAGGAGGACTTGGATGAATGATTTATACCAGTTGTGCTTTGGGTTTTCATCAATAGAATGGATTATTAGAACATTTATATTGAAGTGATTTGGCAATGTGGCTTATTTCCACGATATTATTTGTAGCCCTTTCTGTTCTTTTGAGGTGCAGAACCCACTATCAACTGGAAACCATAACGTGATACCTCAGTAGCAATTTAAACTTGAAATGTTTTGGAATAATTTTCTCTAGCTTAAGTATGAAGTTTCTTCTCTGAAATAGAATTGTGTTAGATGTTGAGTGAGATTATTTAAGAATTGTGATTAAAATTCATAGCTGTGATTAAAAGATGCTAATTTGTCTATATTCTACATGCACAGTATTTACTGTTAGGAGCTGGACATTTGCCCCTAGGGCTCGATGAACCATTCCAGCAGAATATGCTGCATTCCAAGCCATCTCCTGACTCCTCATTCTTCATCTGTTTCCATGTCTCTTGTGCATCTGCCCATTTTCAGCTATTACTACAATATGTCCCAAGAGAAGTCGGTCTATAAAGAAAATCCAACTGTGGGGTTTTCTTAGCAAATGGTAATGAGCAGTGAAAGGACATAAAATATAGAGAACTTGGAAGCCCATATTAGTTGATGGCTTGGACTTTCTAAATCTAGCATTTAACAAAAAAAAAAGGCTGAATAAAATAATTTGAGCTAAATTTTCTCTAGCATTCCTTTCTCAAACTCACTGGTTAAGATCAAAAGCAGTAAAATGACTAAACTTCAGACAAGGAAAGAAGATTCCGAAAATACAGGATCTGTGACTTAGATGACCAGTCCCTAAATCACTGATAAATGATTGAGTTATTAAGCAATGTCAATTGTGAGCCGAAGTCTAAATTCCACAGATTGTCTACTTGTTTTTTAAAATATTTTATTTATTTATTAGAGAGAGAGAGAGAGAGAGAGAGAGAGAGAGAGGCAGACACACACAGAGAGAGAATATGGGCACACCAGGGCCCCCAAGCCACTGCAAATGAACTCCAGACACATGCGCCCTCTTGTGCATCCGGCTGTATATGGGCACTGGTGAATCGAACTCTGGTCCTTCTGCATTGCAGGCAAACGCCTTAGCCGCTAAGCCATCTCTTCAGCCCTGTCTACTTGTTTTTGAAAAGCAGACTAAGTTGAGTTAAGTCAGGTTTTACAGTTATGTGGTAGTATTTCAAAAGACCTTTGCTTTGGTTTACATAAAATTTTTCTGGGCATCAGGTTTTTCACTTCAATAGGAAATCACATAACCACCCAGTTTGTATGTTGTCTTGTTCTTTTGAAGAAGAATAAACATTATTGGAGCCATGGGCATGTATCTTTATACAAACATTATGTTTTTCCCCAATTCTATTTTATAGGCCAACTATAAGTCAAGTTATTTCAGCTAATGAAATTTGCTTTGATCAGAGGAGGTCAATCATCCTTCAAAGCATTGCTTTGTTTTGAAATGCATGCAAGCGCCTAATAAATTGAGGGTATTGCAACAGCAACAGATCAAAATAGAGGTTGATGTTTCATTAGATCACATGAATACCTGACAAATTAGGGTCTACAAACCTATGAGAAAGCGCTGTTACCTTGAGGGGCACTGAGGAAGGAGGACTTCCTCCTCTCCCTTTCCTTCCTGCCTTCTTTCCTCTCTCTCTCTTCTTTTCCCAGCTCCTTCATCTATTTCCAAGATGTTTTCAAAGAATTTAGACTACAGAAGCACTGATTTCAGGCCAACTGTTCTTTATCATTCATTAGGCATGTGTAAGGCTGAATATGTCAAAGAGTAAGACAATGGTAAACAAGACATTTAGAAAAGAAATATAATAGGTTTTTGTACTTATAGAAAATCTTTATAATCCCCACCAAATACAAATAGATGTATACATACATTACATTTTTATTTTTTCCTTTTGAGAAGAGTCATCAAATAATATTTTTATAAACAGGAAACTTTTTTACAGAAATTTTAACATATGGTTTGTGTAAAAAATTATGTTTTTTCATTGAAAGTAGGATCAGATAATTAGGGAAAATTCCTATATTATTTTGTTTTTTACTTTAAATATTTTTATTTATTTATTTGTGAGAAGAGAGAGACAGGGAGAAAAAGACAGATGGGGGAGAGTGTGTGATGGATGTGTAGGGTCCTCTTGTCACTGCGAATAAACTCCAAACACATGCACCATTTTGTGCATCTGGCTTTACGTGGGTGCTAAGGAATTGAACCCAGGCCAAGCAGGCTTTCCAAGTAAGTACCTTTACTGCAGAGCTCTCGCCATAGTCCCCTCTAGTACTTTCTAAGAAAAAATTGTCTGTTTCTTTTTCCAAATGGTTACTTCACAAGTGATGGAGAAATTATATGGTGTCCATTACACATATATAATATATTATAAAGAAATATTATATCATGCTTAGTTAAAGTTATCCTTCTCCTCTCTAAGCTTAATTTAGTCAGTTAATTAACCATTACTTAATCAAATAGCATTCTTCATTTCTTTCTCTGTTATATAATTCTTTAATTCTGACACAAACAGGGCATTCTCTGTTTCAGTGTTGACTCTGCCTGAGGTTACCACTGACTTCTAGGAATTTATGAACTCACTATCCAGGCAGAAGTTGTGAGTGAGTTCCTCAGGCTCCAACTCTTCTGCCTGGATGAGATCTGGGTGTCTTACAACCGCACCCCCCTCAGGTTTGATATTTCACTAGAAGGTCTCAAAGAACCCTTCGGAGTACTGTGCTTATTGTTATAGCTTCACTATAAAGGACGCCAGTCAGGAACAAGCCAGCCAATGAAAGCCATGCTACTTTCCTCCTGCTGTGATCAAATGCCTGAGAAGAAGCAACTTAAGGGAAGAAATTCCCTCACGTGGAGAAGGCGGGCAGTGAAGCTGCTCGCTTCCATCTCACTGGGTCAGGAAGCTGAGAGAGGGAATGTCTGAGCTTTTTCCTTTTCTTCTGTTAGTTCAGCGCAGGACCTCAGCCAATGGGATGTTCCACCCACATTCAGAACAGGTCTTCCCTAACTAGAAACACTTTCATTGACACATTCAAAAGGGGTGTTTCAATAACCTCCCAGGCATTTATTTTTATTATTTATTTGTAAGAAGAGCGAGAGAGAGAAAGACAGAGAGAGAGAGAGAGAGAGAGAGAGAGAGAGAGAAAGAGAGAGAGAGAGAAAGAGAGAGAGAGAGAATGGGTATGCCAGTGCCTCTAGCCAATGTAAATTAACTCCAGATGCATGGGCAGCTCTGTGTATCTGACTTTATTTGGGTACTGGGGAACTGAACCCACATTGTTAGGCTTTGCAAGAAAGTGCCTTAACAGCTAAGCCATCTCTCTCCTCCCCCCAGGCATTTAATAATCCAATCAAGATGGCAATCATAATTAGCCACCAAAAGTTCACTCCTGACACCCAAGCACATCTCTGTAAGCATAACCCTGCACCCCAATCCCGAAAGTCTCATGTTGATCTCAGAATAGAGGCACATTCAGTCCATCTCTACGAAACTCCAACGTCTTCACAATTCTAGCATTGTTCAGACTGTCAGAGACTCAAGGCAATCTTTAAGCAGTGAGCCATCATAAAACAAACAACTTCCATTACCATAGAAGTGCATGCCCATAGGTAAGAGAAAGCTGTGCCCCTGGTGCCCTTGGGGGGTGTGTGTGGCAGCTTCCAGGCTCTGGCTCAGTCAGACAACCTGGCAGCACATTAACATGTGGAGCTGGCAATCAATGTGTGTTTGATTAAATCATTAGTCATTGGTGGCTTAACTTCAGCTTCAGCCATCTCCTTCCCTGGAGGGTTAAGTGTGGGGCTGAATGTTCCAACCTGGAATCCCATGCTTCGTGGACCTTGGTGCTTCTTCTGGTCATTTCCTATTCTGAAGTTATCTAAGGACCCTTCTGTGAGTCTCTTCATTTGCCTAACCTATAGCACAAGCTCTGTATGGTATAGCAGAAAGGGCTGGTTAGGAGTAATAAAAGACACTTATCACTTGGGAAATTTTTAAGGATGTATAAGCTCTGTTCTGGGAAGCAAGGGCAGAGATCACACCTATCCATCCACCCACCCACTCCCAGCCACTCCCCCTCCACACATATACACACACAATGCACTGTTGGTACATCAAGGTAAGGCCCTGATGCTATTTATTTTCTTAGGCTTTAAGGCCTATTTCCCTAGCTGGCCCCACTGGAGATCAACTCCACATATGTAGAAGAAGTGAGGTTGGGATTTTCCTCTTTCAGCATCTGAGGTCACGTGTGAAGAAGAACTGGGCCATACCTAAATCGAAGGGTTGTGCCAAAGATTCGGGATTTCTGCTTGTGAAATGCTGAGAAGAAAGCCAGGCAGATATGTTTTATGATTGGCTCTAATCATTACCTTTGTTTTTCTTGTCATCACCTCTATGGTCTTACGGAATCTCAAAGAGGCGAAGTGAGTTGAGCATCCAGCTTTCTAGGTAGAAGTTGGTCATGTTATGAGCAGCCGAAGAAGCCCATGTTACATAGCATTTACTCGGTACCACATGCAGAGAGCTATGTAACAAATACTTTGTGCTGATAATCATGGTGGAGTTAGATGGCTGCTCTCAGCCTACAGGCTGCATTGAAACTGGGTAATCTCTAATGGAACAGGAGTTTTTATGCATTTCCTAAGAGCCAGTAACTTGAACTGTGATGAAAATGAGTCTGTGATGATAGTAGTTTAACAAGAAAGTTACTGTGGAAGCCAAGTTCCTTTTCAGTTCCCTTAAAATTTTACCTTTATTGTCTCTTCGGCTTTTGCAGCTGAGTTTGGCAGGTCATGAATGGCCTCTGCCATAAATTCAAAGCAGAGTTGAATGGGGCTCAATTTTCTTTTCTGTGTGTCAACACAAAACTATCATGCCATTCTCACTCAGGTCCTGCACAGATTTTTTTTCAGCAAGTTGATACTGTTATCCTTCAGGCCATAATAAATAGTAATTTATGACTTAGACTTTGTCATGAGTAATGATCACAGACAGTAATGTGCATTCAGGAACTTGTTACTATTTTCTTAGAAACTTCCAAAACTTCAAAAAATGCAAGTTCAAGTAAATAAGAAAATAATATCTACAGCCTTTATTTGCTATTATAAAACCTCCCTGCAAGCTCATGGAGAGTTGTGAGATACTTTGGAAACATCTTTTGCAAGATTAGGGACGATTTAAAGCTATAGCTTTGCTCAAGAAAAATTGAAGGAAAGATCTTCCTTATTAATGTCCTAGATAGCGCCCCCCCCAACCTTCCTGCATAGAAACCTGAGAGAAAAGGGTGCTGCACACAGTCTCCTTCTGGCTTCTTTGATTTGGTCTCTCTTGACTTTCTAACCAGACGTTAGGAGCCTCCAATGGCCCTCCAGTTTCTTCACTGCCGCCCCCCCTTATTTTTTCCCCATTGGTCAGGGATATATGAATATATCTTTTTAAAATCTTTACTCCACATATTCAACATGATAGTACCAATTAAAGAAAAAGAGCATTCTGCAATCTACTGAAAATAAGGATGCCTTACTGTAGCCTTTTTCGCAGACACCTCTATCTGACTCTTCATGGCATAATCACTGTGGTTGGTTTTATCTTTATTGGATTTCTATTTGTAAATGATTGCAAAAGCATTACCTTCCAAGCATGAAACGATGTGGTCAGAATGTTGAGTAGCTGGCATGCTCAGTACTGCTACAAGTAGCAATATCTGATTAAAAGTTGGACAAGTCACTGGGAGTGACATTAGACTTCCACTCCCTCAAGAGACTGAGCATCCCCCACTTGCAGGGCTATCGTAGTGAAACCATGGGTGGAAGTAAGGAGTATAAAATTTAATCTTGGCTTTGAAATCTTGGCTTATTAGAGAGACATAGTCAAGCTTTAATTATAACACATCAATACAAAAAATTAACATGAGGATGCCAAAAAATCTTCTGATTCAGTGCATGATTTTCTGGGGCTATGCAGAGATTAGCAAATAACTTAAGTAAAAGATGTCACAGAGAATGCCATCTTCAAAAGCTATAATCCTCCTGTATCAGCTAACATACACAGTTGCAGGCACTTCTGTTCATATGGAGAGAAGCAAGTCCACTGGCCACATGTATGAGTTAAGAGGGGTGAACATTGTGAAATTTAGGTTATGTTTTCTTGATAATTGTCTGTGTGGTCTGAAGCTTATCTTTGGGGCTATCACTTTGTCAATATTTGAGGAGCAGACTATCAACTTTCAGAACAGCACAGGACCCGAAGGACAGGGTTGGGCAAGGGTAAAACGTGGGGATTTGGACTGTAAACACTGTAATGGATTTGGAACCTCTGAAGAAACAAAATCACCAGCCACCGATCTATCTATGTACATACCTATCATAAGGACCTGACTCTTGATTTTAGAGACTAAGTAGTTCTAAAATCTGAAGTTGTGGGTAGCCTGGGGATCCAGGAAAGAGCCCATGTTGGTGCTTGTGTCTGAAGGCTGCCTGCTGGAAGAGATTCTTATTCCTCTGGAAAGGCGATCTTTTTTTCCCTGTTGAGGGCTGCAGTTGATTAGATGAAGCCTATCAACCTATGGAACCTAGTCTATCTTATTCAAAATCTATAAGCCTAAGTGCTAATCCCATCTAAAACATCTTCACAGAAACATCTAGAAGAATACTTGCCCAAATATCTGCATCCTTTGGCTTAATCAAGTTGGTGCACACAAAATTAAACATCACCTCTAAAGATCCTCTTTGTAGATCATCCACCCCAAGTAATGTGTCAATCAAGAATCAAAGTCCTCACTGGCTGTATCTTAGTCATAGGCTCACCTCTGCTCTAAGCAAGGTTAAGCAGGCACAGAAAGACAAACTCCCCGAGTTCTCACTCATATGTGGCTCCTAACTAGGAACAGCTTGATCTGATTGTGGGTTGTAGGAAGCACCGGCAGTATTGGCAAAGAACTACAATAATGCTAGGGGACTGTGGCAAAGCAAGGTATGAGAGGAGGGGTTACTTGGTAGGCAAGTGTGGGGGGGACAGAACACAGGGGTGCACAGTTCTTGGAGAAGATGGGGTAAGGGTAAGGATGAGGGGTAAGGGTTTGGGGAGAATTACATAAAACTAATGACAACATGAATCATTACCATAGAAGCCTTCCTCCTGGTTAGTCAACTAAAAGCTGTAAGTCTTAATAAGAGAGAGGGAGACAATAGCCCAGGCAGAAGTGGACAAAGCTGAATTCTGAAACAACAGGTTATATCTGGTGAATGAATCCCAGCACCAGTACTGGGTTAGCCCCACAGTGAACTGTTGGTCAGAAAGACCCATGAGGTCTCCCAAAGGTGCAGGCCATTACCAAAGCACTTGGTTACTCACCACAGCTAAGTCGTAAGACCCTACTGCTGAAGACACAACAGTACAATCAGAGGACATTGAGAGACCACACTGGAAATGAGAAGAAAGCAGCTCCCTGCTGGCTGCCCCTCCTAGTGCTGGAAAGTGCTATGTTAGCTGCTAGGGATAGTGGTCACCAACCTTTTAAACAATCAGGGGATCCTGCAAGCTACAAAATCAACCAGTCAGGCTAGATATTTACCCCTGTGCCATAGTGGTACACAGCCCATGTGAGTAATTAACTGCTTTCTTATTAGATGCTAGGGTCTCTCAGTGGGAGGGAATTCATACCTATGATTGAGAACCAGATCAGTATCCTGTGGATAGAAAGGTTGTGAACTCTAGAGAGAAGGTCCCACTGTTTTTGGCTAAGAAGAGAGGGAATGCCTAACAAAAAGTCTCTTGTCTCTTAAATAAATGACTGTGTTTATCCCCTTTGATCCATGCCACTTTCGCTCTTGGTTAGAGAATGTTTTTTGTTTGTTTGTTTGCTTGTTTTTCAACAGATGGCAGCGATACTGGGGAGAACCAAAATCCATCAATAAGACAAGAAAAAAACAGGAGACTGCTAAGCACAAAATGAGTCATCTCTATTACATCTGCCAGGGTCCAGGAAACATTACATAGAAAGTGATGATTTAAACAACAGGGCTGCTCGCACTGCTAGCCTGACAACCTCCTCTGGGGGAGATGGAGTAGACACCAAGGAAACTTATCAAAAACTCTGGGCTGGAGAGATGGCTCAGCGGTTGAGGCACTTGCCTCCAGTGCCTAAGGCCCAGAGTTCAATTCTCGAGGACCCACATAAGCCAGACCCACAAGGTGGTGGCCCTGGTGTTCCCCCCCCCTCTCTGTATCTCTCTGCTTGAAAATGAATAAATAAAATATTTTAAAAAACTCATCAAAGAAGAAATTCAGAGGGCACATAGAGATGAACACTAAGGGAGACTTATAACACACCCACCAAGGCTTTGTGAATATTGCTTAAGTGAAGGCAGAAAGATTGTAAGACCTATAGGCTGGGATGGGTATCTTGACGCACTGACTGATCCATTCAAGACCCCACGGTGAAACTAATAACCCTGCTGAGGAGGATTCTCAGTGGAATGGATGAAGATGAGAGACAATATGACTATAACCCAATGGGAATAAAACAAATATAAAATATGTTCACATAGTAAAGTTTCCAATTACTAAAAGAAGAATACATACGACATAAAAGTCCACACTACATAAAAGTTTTACAGTACATAAAAAAAGAGGGAGGCTGTGGTACCTTGGTTTCAATGGTGAAAGACCGGCATTACCTCCATCAAAGACATTCCTATAAAGGGAGAACAGGCTGTTCGGTGGAAGAAAGGCAGGAATCTGGGAAGCAGCAGTAGAAATGCCAGCTCTAAACATTCTCTGTGTGACCTGTGGTTCAACAATTCTTTGTGTCTAACATATACTTCACTCAACTGTTTTGAGCCAACAATTCTTGTTATTCATTCACTTGCTTATCATTCAACTTTTCCTGCTAAAATGAAGCCTATGGAATCAAGAACCATGCTTTTTCTTTGAATCTACAACTGTTGTCCACAGTACATAGAACTATGTCTGAGACATAGCATATAGATTAGATAATCTATGTAACCTCAGTGAATAAATGCATAGATGTTTAACTAAGGCAGTACATGGTCTATCAATAAGAATGGGTTATATGTCCTGCTAGACTTTCATTGCTTGCTATTATAAAAACATTTATAAAATAGTGGTGAAAAGTAAGCTGACAGACATTTCATTCTTATATTGTAACTCCATAAATCCAAGAGACTCATTGGTTGGAGTCCATCATCAGTCACACCCTTGCACACTCACACATTCACACACACATACTATCTATGATATCTTGCACAGATGTCAATGTTAAACAAGACTTTTGTGAGTTGGCTTTTAAAATAAAAGTCTTTATAAAGTGAAAGTTGATCCCGTATTTTTGGGCCTTTGACTTATACTTCACGGACTGACCTAATCTTTTCCACCATGTAGACAGTTTCTCATCTCTTGTATAATGTTATCTGCATGATGGGGACTATTTACTAAAGGTTCTGGGTGTAACCCAGATGTACGAGAAAACTGTTTTTGCCTCATAAGAAAATGAAAAGTCCTAATAAGACACTGATAAAGCCTTTTCCAGATGATCCATGTTTTTCACTGAGGAATATTGTTAATATTTTCCATAACAGAGAAATCCTGCTCCAAATTCCATAGTTGCAATAATTGTTTTTCCAGCCCCAGCACAAACAATATTTTCCAACTAAATAACCTTATGTATATCAAATCATTCAGTGTGCACACTGAGGAGGGTCCCCAGTGGGTTGGGGACAGAGAGGAGGGAAATGGGAGCACCATCACAAGATTTGCTCATACAATGTATCTTATTATGGATAATAGACATATATTTTTTTAAAAAATTAAAAAACTAAAATGTAATTGCACATAAATGACTTATAAGACACAATGCCCTTCCTAGCACTTGGATGGAATTTGTCCTTTTAGGATCATCATCTTCTGGCTCTCCTACGAATCTATCTTTGCTGCCTGGCAGCCTGCAGCCGTCTTTACCTGCTCGTGGATTTTGAGCTTGAGGAGCTCGGATGGCTTCTCTGGGAGGATGAATGACTAGGGGCTGGACTCATACGAAGGGTCAGCTTCTGAGGACTGGAGTCATCTGTGGGTCTGGGTCTGGCACTTCTTCACAGCTGATCGGACAGATGAGAAGCTAGCTAGCCTGAGACTGTGGATTCCAATGCTCTGCCCAGTGGCCTTTTCAGGTGGCTTGGACTTCCCACAGGGTAAAGGCAGGTTCCCACAGAACCATTGTGGGGAGTAGCCTCACAATGAGTGCTCCACATTTTGAACCTCAGAGAATCTTTTCCTTGAGGCCTGTGGTCTAGTAGAATCAGGTGTGTTTGAACATAGCTGTTCCTGTAGCCAGCCTAAGACTTGCATGTCTTTTTTCTTCTCTTTATGGCTTCCTTCTTTGGTGAATCACTTAAATGTTTCATTTGTTTTTCTGTGTAGTCTCGCAAAAGAGAAGCTAAATTTTTATCCCCCACTGTGTTGTGAACTACAGTCATTCTTCAGTATCTGGTTTAAGGATCAGCTTTAGGTATTATTTAAGGACAATAAAGACTGCAGATGCAGATACTTTTTATGCAAATTGCCATATTTGCATATAATCTGTTGAGATATTCCTATATATTCTCAATTATCTCTTACTATAATATCTAATATAATGTAAATGCTATATAAATAGCTGCTATATTGTACTGTTCAGGGAATAATGTCAAGAAAATAAATCTGTACATGTTCAAATACAGACACAATTAAAAATCTTTTCTACCTATCTGTGGTTTTTGATTCAGTTTGTAGGTATGAACCCAGAGATAACAAGGGTCAGCTGTTTTGGTTTTTGGGGATAAGGTGGTAAATTTGTAATTTTGCATCAGGAGTCCAGAAGACCTCTGGGAAAGAAAGGATGAACACTACTCATCACTCCTTGTAATTCTTCTTCCTGTGATTATAAGTTAGCAGACTTACCATGTGGACCTTGAGTAAGGCCCCGGGACTCAAATAGGGGATATGACTCCTAAAATAAAATACTGATGAGTGTAGATAGGGAACCATTGAGCAGATTACAACCATTATCTGGAGAAATAAAAGGGGCATGTTTTGACCCCTGTGAATTTCTGTGTGACTCACTGTAAAAGGCTGCAAGATGGAGCTTGGGATGCATGGTGTTGCAATCAGCTTCTTGTTGCGGCACAAAGACCCTGACCAAAAGCAGCTTATAGAGGAAAGGGTTTATTTTGGATTACAGACTGGAGGGGAAACTCCATGATGAAAGGGAAAACGATGGCCTGAACAGAGGCTGGGCATCACCTCCTAGCCAACATCACATAGACAAAAGCAATGGCAGAGTGTGCCAAACTCTGCAAGGGGAGGCTGGCTATGACACCAATAACCCTCCAACAGCACGCCTCCAACAAGGTTCTAAACCCAAACTGCAATCAGCTAGGAATCAAGCATTCAGAACACATTTTTTTGTGGGGGAACCTGGATCATACTGTCACACTTGGCCTCAGTGTCCCTTCTGTTGAACTTTACACTAGAAGAGAGAAGGGCATGTACCTGCTGCTCTTGACTGAGTGTGGGGATGGGGCACAGGGTGGTGGCAGAAATGCGAGCATGGATCACACAGGACTGTAGCTATGAAGGAGAAGCTTATCTGGCTGTCCACTCAGGATGACCAGTGACTCCCTACGTTTGAGGTGCTACCAGGAGCACCTTACTAGGAGTAAGGGGTTTCTGGTGTCAACTACAAAACTCTTCAGGCTTGAAATCCACGTCGGAGTTGCAGCTCCAAAGAAATCAGTTGGTCTGGGCCTTGGAGCATTTCAATGCCAGCAGAAACCTTGAGCCTATCAAGGAAGGGGTAGAACCGAGTTAGAAGGTGAAAGATGAGAAGTTGGACTGATGGGACTCTCAGATTGTCACAAGAAACCAGAAAAACAGAGTAAAATCTACCAACCTTATCTTTTGGGGTAAGGCCTAAATATTGAAACAAAGAGACACAAATGTCAAGTGCCTACCATAGAACTTGGCCTGTATGAGGAACTCCAGTGAACACTTACCTTCATTTCTCTTCCAGGGGCTGACAGACCTGACTTTTCACCTCTGCCCCCTTTATTTGTGAGCTGTGACCCAGGGCCAGCCCTTTAACCTTTCCCAGACTCAGGTTTTTCTATTAATGAAATGACCGAACAAGAACTCTTATTAGTTTAGTGAAAAAATGTTATGGAAACTGAATATAGTGATATTTCCATCTCTTTTCTATGTCTTTTGTCTTCCATTTTCTACTCAACAACAACAACAAAAAAATCATGCCTATTTTCTAGTTCCAACTTCCAGGGGAATTTCCAGTGTATTCCTCTCTATTTTTCCTTATTGGCAGTGGCCTTAACAAGCAGAGTTTTGGGAATACCCATATTTCCTAGGTTGAAAGTCCCCAAATATCTCTGACTGTCTAAAGGGTCAAACTCACTTCCTTCCTTGATCCAGGGACAAGGTCACCTCCTGTATACTTTAGAATGTGTTTATTTGAGGTTTATTATGGTCTTTTTTTGTTTTGTTTTCATCTACCTGAGGCAGTAGGGTAAGCTTGATATTTTCCATCTTGATATCAAAGGTATATTCCCTTCAGGACACTAGGACAATTAGATATCCAACAGGGGAAATCTAAGAACTCATTATATACCATAGTCATATTGGTGAAAATCCGAAAGGCTCCTCATGGTCCAAGCGGATGAGCCAAAGGGGTTAAATGAGTCTGTGTTTCCCTGGTCCCACTCCGGAAGCAGTGCCCTACTATGGCTCAGACTTTCAAATTCCCTGTCTGAAACTCTTGGGCAGTTTTAGGGCTTTCCCGGAGCTCCTTACAATTGGATCCATTTCTCTGTTTAGCCTACACCTGACCCTGATGGGAATGGAGCCTCCCTCCTTTATCTTAGCTCCTCATCACAGACAACTTCTCTGAGGTAGCACAAATGACTGACTCACACAAGCAGTCACTATGTTTAGTTTTATTTATGTGTTTATTTGCACATATGTGTTTGTGTGTGGGCGCACCGGGGTCTCTTGCCACTTCAAACCAATGCCTATTTGACTTTCTGTAAGTGGCTGATGAACTGAACCCTGAACCCAGGCCAGCAGGTTTGCAGGTAAGCACGTTTTACTGCTGAGAATTCTCCCTAGCTCTGGGTTTGCTTTTTCAGTATCATTTGTCTATTTTTATTATGTATTTGTGTGTGTTTGCGTGTGCATGTATGTGTGTATGTGAATAAAGTATATGTGTGTGGGCCTGTGCATGCCACCACCTACACCTAGAGGTCCCAGAACAATCTCAGTGTATGTCTTCTCTCCTTCCTCCTTCTTTTGAGCTAGCGTGTCTCTGGCTGCTGACTCCAGCTCTGTGTCTGATTGCCTTCACACTGGGATTGATTTACTTAGGTGCCGAGGAGGATCAAACTTGGGTCACTAGACTTGCAAGCGAGTGCTTTTAATTACTGAGCCTTCTCTCCTCTGCCTCAGCTTTAGGATTGCCTGCCTGCCTTTCCCTTCCTTCCTTCCTTCCTTCCTTCCTTCCTTCCTTCCTTCCTTCCTTCCTTCCTTCCTTCCTTCCTTCCTTCCTTCCTTCCTTCCTTCCTTCCTTCCTTCCTTCCTTCCTTCCTTCCTTCCTTCCTTGCATGTGCAGTGTGTGCCTATGGTGCGGTGTTTGCACTGCCCATGCTTGTTGCCATGCAGTTCCCCAGGTTCTTGCCTGTGTTGGTGTTCACTCACCTGCAGTGACGGGTATCCAGATCGTTGCTCTTTCTCCATTCTTGTTCTAAGGCAGAGTTACTGGCTGACCGTGGAGTGTGCCTGCCAGGTTTGTTTTTGTTGCTCCTTCATTTGCGCTCATGCTTCTCGAGTCTTTGCTCCTCCAAGGAAACAGATGTGGCCATGTCCACCTGTCAAGTGGGTCCTGGAGACCAAACTCAAGTGGTCTCTTTGGTTTCCTCAGGTGCTCATGATTGCACAGGAAGTGCTCATAAGTGCTGAGCCATCTCTCCAGCACAGTTTCGAGTTTTCAGAGTGTCCAAATGAAGGGCTATGGTGCAATCATGGTCTTAAAATGACAATGGCATGACGGGTGCTATCTTGCATTTTGAATATATAATTTCATTATCTTGGTCTATTACCTAGATTACTCTTAGGGTTACAGAGTTCAAGTACTAGAAAGAACAGCAGTACACACACACACACACACACACACACACACACACACACACACACCTCAGCTGCCTGCTTCCTCAGTCTTTTCTATTTTGAGACTAGGACACATGCACCAAGGGAATTACCTTATACAGGTTGCTTTGGAACTCTCGTATGTCATATGGTTCTGTGGAAAGTCATTAGAAACCATCAATTTTCACTCTGCCAAGAGGAATTAGAACCATGAGACCAAAACGTTGCTGATCAACAGTAGTGGGAGGTTCAACTTTCTCCTCTGCCTGGGTCTTAGGGAAACAAACTGGGCGAGGGAATCCATGAGCAGGCAGCACCAATAAGCAGGAGTCGTGAGCAAGAGCTCACCAGAGTGAAGGAGACGGTGGAAGTGTCCACATGCGCACTGGAGGCCCAAGAATCCAGTTGGAAGGGATTGTGTCAGCAGGCATGCCTGCGCAGTGGCCTGCACGGGAGTCTCATGTCCCAAGCATGACAATGAGGCAGCCTGCAGAAAGCACAAGGGGGTAAGTAAGATACCACCAAGCAGGGCAGCGTCAGGACAAGTACAGTGAGGCAAGCTGAGAGGAGAGTGCCTAGAACGACAGGGCTGAGCGTCATGCCATAAAAACACTCAAAGAAGGCTGGAGAGATGCTCAGCCCTTAAGACACTTGCCTGCAAAGCTTAAAGACCTGGATTCGATTCCTCAGTACCCAGAGAAAGCCAGATGCACAAAGAGGCTCATGTATCTGGAGTTTGTTTGCAGTAGCTGGAGGCCCCTGGTGCACCCATTCTCTCTGTCTCTCTTCTCTCTATCTCTTTTTCTGCTGGCAAATAAATAAATGAAAACACTAAAAAAATACTGAAGGAATCTGAGGTCATTTGGGTTGGAAAGAGAAGACTGAGGCACTTGTCAATGTCACAGCTGAGGCTGTCGGGATGTTTTTGACTTGCTCTGTACCTCTCCCTGTGGGCCATGTGGAAGAATAGGCAGAACCTCAAGGTATCCAGTTTGCTTTAAGAAAAAAGTGTTTCATAAAGAGATAATGGAAGATCTAAGAAGTTTTGCATTTTCTGTCACCAGGATTACTTGTTTATGAAGTGAAAAATCAATTTCCATGGGGTGTTATCATAGGCCACAGAGTTGAATTAATAATTTCTGGACTCACTGAATCAGGAAGCCCTAAGTACACTTTGTTTTATTTATTTACCTATTTGATTAAACACTTGTTTGTTAGTTGTGGAACATTTGATTCATTATGATGAAGAAAGGCCAAACCCAAATTTTTGCATATGAAAGTTAAATACTCGCCTAACTAAGCATGTTAGTGGTTTGGAATATGTGATGGGATTGCATTTTCCTGGGCTGGTTCTGAGTTCCATTTCTGGTCCCCACCCATGGCTGAGCAGAGCTCAGACTGGGTCCCACTGCCGAGTGAGAATTCCCTGTGAACATCTCTTCCCAACATTGCAGTCAGGGACTTGCTGCCGTCCTCAAATTGGCCTCAGTGTCCTCAAATTGCACCATGAAAAGTGGCAGAAATTGTAAAGTGACAAATAGGGGACTTTTTAAAACTGAAGAGAGTCAGTTCTTAAGCACTTATCAGTAGACCCATTTTAGGACACTGACACTGTCATATGAACCCAATATACAGAGCAGATAAAGAAGGAGGTCGGGCCTCCATCGAATGCAAGTAGATTTCCTCTTGTCACTACTCTCTTTCCTCCAGGAAGGAGTCCACAGTGCCACTGTGGCACACGATGATGCCATGGGATTTAAAAACCTCAGGAAAAATGATCCTTTCCCCTCATTCCATGACTGTGTCCTTTTAACTGTTACTTCCCTTTCCTAAATCTAGGAATACAGACATAAAACAGCAGGGGTCCCTCCGTTTCATGAGATTGTTTTCAAATGGAATGCCAATAGGATAAGTTTGGGAACATTGGAAATACGATTCCTATAAATACAGGAAGAATTATGCATAGAAAACAGTGCTCCCATTTTAAATATCTTAATAGCAATGGGGATTTTCTCTTGTAGAGATACAGAGCCAGCCGTTTGCATAGCTGTAAGTTTATGTGTTATAAAGATACCCCACTTCCATTAACACATTACCTCTTCATTTTTTTCTAATTTGGAGTAAAAATTCGATTTCTGAGGGCATCAGTTTTGATGGAATGTTATAATGTGTGCTGATGGGGGCAATGGAAAGGAAAGCTTAATGATCAATAGACCACTGAGTAGGCTTGGCAAAGGTGAAGGACCTTGAACGTGTTCTCCCAAGGAGACCTGTTCCACTTGCTTTCTGGCACTGCAGGATATTTGCTGACATTCCTGAAATAGGCATCGGTATGAAAGGTGTGAATGGATCCTGGTGCTCCCGGGATGTCCAGGTGGACACAAACCAACGTATGAGGAGAACAGTGTGATTGCAGCAAACTATAACTCAAAATTCCTTCTTTTCAAAAACACTGAAATGATTTTGTGTGCACCATACTTTTGCATGTTTTCTTTGAAATTCCTCGTGTTTTGAATCTCCATCTCCTTTAATCTTACCCTTTCCGTTTCCCCAGAATCCCTCAAGTTCTATGCATTTCAAGGTCTTCTAATTCCATCACCCCTCTCCTCGACTCTGCCCCCCAATTTCCCTTCTATGAAGTTCTCATCTTCAGAGGGAAGAACAAAGTCACGTCTGGTTCGATTACAGTCCTTATCTCTACCCACACTCCTTCCTGTTCCCCTCTCTTGCCAAGCTTCCCTCCAGCCATGCCCTCAGTTCTGCACTGGCTTTGGATGCAGAGATTGTCTGCACATCTGAACCATCTAACCACATTGCTCATGGGTTCCTTCCTCTGCCTCCCTCCTCCCCAACCTGCCACACACTGCCTTATTCCAGCTGAGGCTAAGCATTGGTTACGTGCCTTACATCTGTGCTTTTCCCTTTAAGTTATCTAAAGCAAAGATGGTTGATATTTGAATATTTTATTTATTCATTTTTCAAGCAGAGATA
>PVHP010024405.1:0-26437 GCA_004024765.1 Zapus hudsonius | reverse complement strand
CTTCCCTCTCAGTTGTCTGCTTAGGCAACTTTTCACCATTCCCAACCCAGTCACTGGCCCCTGTAGGATGCTGAGTTTGTGACTCCTTTTTTACAGTTAGAATTAGCATCATTTCATCAAAGTTACAAGTGAGGATTTTGCCATTGTAGTTTCAACAATGGCAAGTCAATGGCCTAATGATGCTGATATATCTTTAATTCATCACAAGCAGCAGCCAATAAGAGCTTGTGGTGCTTTGCAGGGAGGCTCACTGGAGGGAACCCAGAGGTTCGGGGCAGTTTATGGTAATTTGACATATAACTCAGAGCCTAATTATGTCAGGTGAAGAAGCCTGGGCAGTTTAGCCTCTGTTCCCAGAGGTAACAAGCTTCCTCCCTGTACCCTTCTTTGTGAATATCAAATGAGCTTCCTTTGGAATGCAACACCCCAAATGTCAAGTGCCAGGGAGGAAAGGTTTGCACAGCAAGTGCAGGATGACTGGTGTGGCTTCTAGGCCTACCAGTTCATCTTTTATTAACTGTCCTTATTTTCTTTTTAAAATTAACCTTATTCTTCCTTTCAAGTGGACCGAAGGAAACACTATGAAGGGGGTATTTTTATTGTGCATTTAAATAATGTAACTGATGTTCATGAAGCCAACGCCACTCTTTAACACTGGGGATTTCTCGTGGTAAGGGATAGATCCATTGCTCTGTGTGGGTATCACTCATGCAAAGTAACACAAGTTGTTTCTTTACTGAAAATGGCTGCCTTATACCTTTCATGCCTTTTCTAATTTCACAGAAATCTGAGGCAATATATATAATTTTCACAATGGAGGAGGTGTTGGAGAAATGACTCAGCAGATAAAGGCACCTTTTACAAATCCTGATGGCTTGGTTCTGATTCCCCAGTGCCCCTGTAACACCAGATGTACAAAGTAGTACATGCATCTATAGTTTGTTTGCAGTGGCAAGAGGCCTCGGTGTGCCCATTCTCTCTCTCTCTCTCTCCCTCCCTCCCTCCTTCCCTCCCTCCTTCTCTCCCTCCCTCCTTGCAAATAAATAAATTTGCACAATGGGCTTACAGCTAATAAGTATAAATACTGAGACCAAAGCCAGGTCTCTAGATGTCTAAGTCGTTGCATCATATGGTCTGCCCTTGCTTTTCTTCAGGAAAATTTCCTAAATTTACAAATGTAGCTGTTGCTGGATATAATAGCTCAGGCCTTTAATCCTAGCTACTTCAGAGGATGAAGCAGGAGGATCTTATAAGTTCAAGGCCTGCCTAGGTTACAGAGTCAGTTCAAGGCTAGCCTGGGCAACTCAGAGTGTCTCAGAGTAAAAATAGGGCTGGGGCTGTACCTCAGTGGTTGAGTGCTTACCCAGCATACAAGAGGTCCTGGGTGTGATCCTCAGTAGCATGGCTGGGGGTTGGGCTAGTGAAAAAGTTTCTTTGAAAGAGTGGTGGGTACATCTAGGGTGGAGGAGTGTGATCTAGAAGGGGTTTTCTTGGTTAGGGGTGCTAACTTTAACCGTTATTATAGGTGAACATAGTGTTTGCCTTTGCCTGGAGCTGTCCTGTTTCAAGTCTTAAACTGGGCTAATTATGTTTTAAGCTTTTGAAAACCTCCATACATATACACAATGTACTAATCACAATACCTTCCCACCACCCTCTTTTGTTTCCATGTCTTCCATCCACTGAACCCCTTCTTCTTTCCTACTATTCTACTTTGATGTCATCATTTCCCCCCCTCATATACCATAGCCACTGGGAGGCCATGAATGCCATGGCCACTTTGTGTCTGGAAGTCACATTCTGAAGCACTCCTCCCCACTCTTTGGCTTGTACATTCTTTCTGCCACCTCTTCTGTAATGGTCTCTAGCCTTGGAGGATGTGATGGAGATATCTCATTGAGTGCTGAACACACCACTGTCTCTTCTCAGCACTTTGGTGAGTTTTGAGTCTCCCCAGTGGTCACCACTATCTGAAAAGAGAAGCTTCTCTAACCAAAAATGAGAATAACATTACTATATGGACATAAGCATAAGCATTTAGAAGGCATTGTGGTAGGTATAATATACCTATTTAGCCAAACAATAGTAGTAGCTTTCCTGCTCCCAGGGCTTATGACCTTCCCAGCCACAGGCTTTTGACTAGATTTTCATGAATTCTCTCTCATGAAGTGGGCCTCAAACCCAATTAGAGATCAGATAGCTTCCCCCATAACAGACATGCACCAGTTGGTTGGTGAGTGATGTTGCTGATAGGGTCCACTGCTGGTTAAGGAACTGGACCAATTATTAATAGCCTTTTTTTTTTGAGGTAGGGTCTCACTGTAACCCAGGCTTGCCTCAAACTCATGGCAATCCTCCTACCTCTGTCTCCTGAGTGCTAGGGTTAAAGGTGTCTACCAACATGCCCCACTTATCAGTAATAGCCTTTTATTAATACCTTTTGTTTCACTTTCTTTAAAAAAACATTTTTATTTGTTAACAAGCAGAGAGAGAAAGAGTGAAAGAGAGAGAATGGGCACACCAGGGCCTTTAGCCACTGCAAATGAACTCCAGATGCATGCACCACTTTGTACATCTGGCTTGAGATGGATTCTGGGGGATCAAATCCAGGTCATTAGGGTTTGCAGGCAAGTGCCTTAACCACTGTGCCATGTCTCTAGCCCTTGTCTCACTTTCAAAGGGTTGTGGGACTGGGGAGATGGCTTGCTTACAAAGCCTGCAGACCTGAGTTCAACGCCCTAGTACCCATGTAAAGCGAGATGCACAAAGTGGTGTATGCATCTGGAGTTTGTTTGCAGTGTCAAGAAGTCCTGGCATGCCCATAATTACTCTCTATCTCTTATTCTCCCGGTCTCTCTCAAATAAATAAATAAATATTTTTAAAAAGAGAGTTCTGTTTTGGGTGATGATTTTTTTGAGGTAGGGTCTTGTTATGTAGCTCTGACTGGCTTAGAACTTGCTCTGTAGACTAGGCTAGTCTTGAACTGGCAATGATCTTCCTGATGCTGCCTCCCAAGTGCTGGGATTTCAGGCATGGACCACCATGCCCAGCTTGGATGTTAATGCATGACAGCTACACATTGATGTTGTGTGCACATTTGAATATCTATGTGAAAAATGTGGGTGTGAGGGGAGTTGGACAGGATCTTGTTATGAAGCTCAGACTGGCCTCAAACTGGTGATCTTTCTGCCTCAGTCTCTCTAGTGCTGGGAATATGGGGGTATACCACCGGCTTTAATATTTTTTAAAGGAATATATCAGGAAGTCTGACCTATGATCAGAAGCTCAAGCCATCATGGGAAATTACATGCTTGTTCTAAGATTCCTAGTCCCACAGAGATATTGGGGGACATTAGTTTATGATCCTGAATGGAGGCTGTGATATGGTGTCCCATCTTAATTTTGGGGGGAAAGAGAGTTCTTGTGACATGAGATATTTATCTTTTTTCTTTGTCCTATCCTTGTCCAAAGAAGTAGTGTATCCTTTAGTTTTAACTGTGAGGTTCAGTATAAAATGAAAAAGCAGTGTACCACAAAGTGACAGTTTAGTCAAAGATGGACCACATGTGTGATGGTGGTCCCACACAATGGAGCTGAAACATTCTCACTGCCATCAATGTCACAGGACATATATCACTGATGTGTTTGTGGTGGTGTTGGTATAAACAACCTGCTACTACACTGCTTTTCGCAGAAAGGTAGAGTACACACAATTCTTTTTTTTTTTTTTTTTTTTGGTTTTTCGAGGTAGGGTCTCGCTCTAGCCCAGGCTGACCTGGAATTCACTATGTAGTCTCAGGGTGGCCTTGAGCTCATGGCAATCCTCCTACCTCTGCCTCCTGAGTGCTGGGATTAAAGGCATGCACCACCACGCCCGGCTGAGTACACACAATTCTATTAGTACAGGATGCTTGATAATGATAATACATAACTATCTTCCTGGCTTTGTTGATTTATTATACATGTTTAAAGCCTTTAAATTTATTTATTTGTGCACATGTGTGTGCATATGCACGTGTGTGTGTGTGTGTATTGTTGTTGTTGGAAAGTCTCTTGTCACTGTAAATGGGATGCCAGATGGGCCACTTTGTGCATCTGGCTTTACATAGGTGGCTGGGAAATTGAAACTGGGCTGGCAGGCTTTGCAATCAGAAGCCTTTAAACACTGAGCCATATCCTCAGCCTGCTTTATTATACTTTTAAAATTCTTGGGCTGGAGAGATGGTTCAGCAGTTAAGGCTCTTGCCTGCAAAGCCTAATAACCCTGGTACCCACATAAAGCCTGACACATGTTTTTGGCTGGAGGCCCTGGCACACCCATTCATTCTCTTGCTCTCGTTCTCTCTCTCTCTTTCTCCGCATCTCTATCTGATTACAAATAAATAAATAAAATGTTTTTTAAAAATCTTGCTGTGGTTCTGCCTGGGGACACAGCTTGCTGAGGGCAGGGAACCTTGTGCAGGGAAGCCAGCTCTCTAAGGAAGGCAGCAAGAACCATGGACAACCCAATTCTACCAACAGGACCTGAGATGATGGTTGACACCCAGGCAGGAGATGAACCACCCCTAACTCATCATCTGGGGCCTAAACAAAACCTTTGAGGAAGTGGTGAGATGGGCAAGAGAGCTTCCTCCACAGCAAGTCAGATAACCTATGAAAGGTTAATGGAGACAGAAACAGAGGATACCCAACACAGTCCAAAGCAGAAATGCAGAGACTCTTAAGATCACAACAGTAAAGCAGACCTAAAACTCACCCACCATGACTCAGGGAACTGGGGAAGAGCCACGGTGGGGAAGAATATCCAGAGGCATTGTCCCCGCTTAACAACAACAACAACACACACACACACATACACACACACACAACAAAACTGGCTACTGCTTGTACAATTCATAACCCCCTACCCCATGGACTGTTTCAGCAATCCTACTGAGGAGGGTCCTCAGTGGATTGGGGACAAGGAGGAGGGAAATGGGGGTACCATAACAAGACTTCCTCATACAATGTATCTAATTATTAATAATTGTGATGGTTAGGTTTTGTTGTCAACTTGATCTTTTTAATTATCTTGGATGGGTCTCTGATGTTCATGGGAAGACAGCCCTCTCAGTAGTGGGCAGGATGTAAGAAAGCTCAGGGAAGTTGGAAATTAACATTCCTTCCTGTGTGGGCAATGCAGAAAGGAAATTCCAGAGACTCAGGAAGCCATTAAGTCTGGGAAAGGGTTGCAAGACCCCAGCCTAAGGCTATATAAAGGGGAAGAAATTCTCTCTTTAGCCCTCCTGCCTGTTTGCTATTGTGTGAGTGGTATCAGTGATGGGTTTTTCTCTCTCTGCTTGGACCTGTGAAAGGGAGCCAGCCTCTTTCACTGTTATGTAACTTCCCCTGGATCTGTAGCTTCAATAAATCTTTTCCTCCCATAAACTGTGCTTGATTTGGAGATTCATTCCAGGAGCATGTGGCTGACTACAACAACAATAAATAAGTTTAAATAAATATATGTCCTCAAAAAAATTCTTGCTGTGTATCATAGACTAGCCTAAAACTTGCCATCCTCTTGCCTAAATCCCTGAGTGCCACGCCTGACTTTTACTAAACTTTTATTGTTAAAGTATACTCTTCCTGAGCTAGAAAGATGGTCCATTGGTTAAGATGCTTGCCTGCCAAGCCTAAGGACCTGGGTTCAAGTCCCCAGATGCACAAGGTGGCGCATGCATCTGAAATTCGCTTGCAGTGGCTAGAGGCCCTGGAGTACCCACTCTCTCTCCGTCTAATCTGCCTCTTTCTTACTTTCTCTCTCAAATAAACAAATAAGGCGCATACCTTTAATCCAAGCACTCAGGAGGCAGAGGTAGGAGGATCACTGTGAGTTCAAGGCCACCCTGAGACTACATAGTGAATTCCAGGTCAGCCTGGGCTAGAGCGAGACCCTACCTCAAAAAACAAAACATCACATATATATATATATATATGTATGTATGTATTGTACTCCTTCTACTTATTGAAAAAAGATAAAAGGTCACTGGAAACCAGTGTGTTGTGTGACTCTGGTAGGAGCCTCACAAAACTCAGGTTTATGCGAGAGGCCACAGGGAACAACTGACCCAAGCCATCCAGGTTTGTGGAAGTGCACTGGATGATGCCAGCACAGTGACAAAATCACCCATGATGCGTTCCTCAGGATGTTTCTACATCCTTAAGTGTATGTGACAAAGTGTTTGTCACAAACTGCTTTCCACTCTGAGTGGCAGGGGTTCTTCAGCAGGATCTTGGAGCTACCACCTCGGTACCTGCCACGGGAATCTTCCTACAGACAGCTCTTTGACTTAGAAGCTCTCACAGCTTCTGAGAACACAGCTCGGAAATTTGCATGCACCCACCACAAACTAATCCCCAGAAACTTTTTAAAAAAATATTTTATTTATTTATGAGAGAGAGAGAGATATATATATAGAGAGAGAGAAAGAGAGAGAATATGGGCATGCCAGGGCCTCCAAGCCACTGCAAATGAACTCCAGACACATGCTCCCTCTTGTGCATCTGGCTGTATATGGGCACTGGGGAACTGAACTCTGGTCCTTCTTTTTTTTTTTTTTTTTTTTTTTGGGTTTTTTGAGGTAGGGTCTTGCTCTAGCCCAGGCTGATCTGGAGTTCACTATGTAGTCTCAGGTTGGCCTTGAACTCACGGCAATCCTCCTACCTCTGCCTCCCGAGTGCTGGGATTAAAGGCGTGCGCCACCATGCCCGGCGAACTCTGGTCCTTCTGCATTGCAGGCAAATGCCTTAATCACTAAGCCATCTCTTCAGCCCCCAGCAACTTTTTAACAAGGTTCCTGCTGCCTCTCTTCATAGACCATGGAAATGACTTTCTATGTTCCAAAAATGCTATTCCCTTTCTAGCCTCACCTCTCCTTTCCCGTAAATTAATGCATTGACATCTTTTACTCAGTCCCTTTGTTAGAGACCAAATGTCACATTACCTGCTCCCCCCATTGATATGTTAAAGACTTAACCTCCAAGGTGACCGAATTTGAAAATGGAACCTCTAACCAGGTGTGGTAGCACATACCTGTAATCCCAGTTTGAGGCTAGCCTGGGCTACATAGTGAGTAGAAAGACCCTATTTCAAAAACACCACACAAAAGAAAAGGGAGGAGGAGAAAGGGGAAGAGGAAAAAGAGAAAAACAGGGGGAGAAAGGAAAAGAAAGAGAAAGAAAAGAAAGTGGAGCCAGCTGCCAGTGAAGTAAATGAAGGCTCTAAGAGTGGGGTCCTTCTAAGAGGGAGCGCTAGTGATCTGGCTCTCTGCGCATCCTCTGAGAGGAAAGGTTGTGGAGGACTAAACAGCTGTTTGCAGCAAGAAGGGAGCCTCGGCAGAAACTGACCAGCCAGACATTGATCTCTGTTCTTTTAGCCAACCAGTCGGTGATATTTTATTAAGGTAACCAAGTGAGTTCCTTTCAAGGAATAGCCCTTACATCACATACCTAACACACACGGAGAAAGAGAGGGAGAGAGAGAACCTTGCTATGTAGCTCAGGCTGGCTTTGAATTTGGGATCCTTCTGCCTCACCTTCCAGGGGAGCTCTACCACGCTTACCCCAAACCTTCAAAGAGCAGCCATAAAGCTTCCCTTAGTTCTTCCACTTATTTGTACCCTTTTGTGGGGGAGGGGCAGGGTCCAAGCTGGCACAGAATCTTCCTACCTCAGCCTCCTGAGTAGCTTAATATACTTTTCCCCCCCAAAACATAAGATGTTCTGAGCCTGGGAGATGGCTCTACAGTGCTTGCAAAGCCTGCTGACTGCAGTTCCGCCCTCCTCAGCACTCATGGAAAGCCTGGTGCAGAGTGGCTCCAGCATCCATGATTCTAACTCAATGGGAGGCGGAGCCAGGAGAAATGGAAGCTCCAGGGCCAGCTAGATTGGTGTTCATTTTCACCCTGTCTCCAAGTGGCTTGGATGAAAAGCACAGACACATTGAAGTTGTCCTCTGATCTCCACATGCGGTCTGTGTGCCCATGCCTCCCTCCTCCTCTCTTTTTATTTATTTATTTACTGTTTTTTAAACTTTTTATTGATAGCTTCCATAATTATAGACCATAAACCATTATGATTCCCTCCCCCTCCCTCATATCTCTTCCTCCTCTCAATTAGTCTCTGTTTTGTTTCGGTGTCATCATCTTTTCCTCCCATTATGTGTAGGTATCAGGCACTGAGAAGTCATGAATATCAAGGCCATTTTGTGTTTGGAAGTTTGCGTTGTAAGCAGCCCTACCCTTCCTTTGGCTCTTACAATCTTTCCACCACCTCTTCCTCAATGAACTGTGAGCCTCGGGAAAAGTGATAGAGATGTCCCAGTGCTGAACACTCCACTGTCGCTTCTTCTGGGCAATGTGGTGGCTTTTTTTCTTTTTGGGTTTTTCGAGGTAGGGTCTCACTCTAGTCCAGGCTGACCTGGAATTCACTATGTAGTCTCAGGGTGACCTTGAACTCATGGTGATCCTCCTACCTCTGCCTCCCGAGTGCTGGGATTAAAGGTGTGCGCCACTACGCCCACGTCTGTGGGGTCTTTTGAGTTATCCCAGTAGTCACCACCATCTGAAAAAGAGAAGCTTCTTCAGCCAGAAGTGAGAGTAGCACTAATATATGGGTATGCTCATGTATTTTTAAAAAAGCACTTATAAGGCAGTTCGGTGGGTATAATATATGCATTTAGACATATGACAGCAGGCATTACTCCCCTAGGACTCACAACTCCCCCCACCATAGGCTTTTGATGAGGTCTTCAGTATCAGGTATGCTTTCCCCACTGTGGAGCGGGCCTCCAGCCCAATTAGAGAGCAGCTAGTTTCCCCCATAACAGATGTGCCACTATTGCCCCAGTTGGCACATTTGGCTTGGCTGACCAATCTTAAGTCTTGCAAGGTCCACTGCAGTTCACCACCATTGATGACTTCTCTCTCCCATAGGGCTGCGTGCAGCCATAGCTTTTGCCAGCTTTCCATCAGCTGGTTAACAGGGAGGAGGTTTCCAGCTCAGCTCCAGCTTGATTTCTCAGTGACCTGCAGCCCAAGCATATGTGGTCTTCAGCAATAGGGTCTTACCATCTCATTCTGGTGGGCAACCAAGATCCTTGGTAATGGCCTGTAATGTTTTGGGGGCCTCAGGAACCTCCCTGGCCAACAACTCACTGGAAGGTATCCCACCCCTGGCACTGAAATTTTTCTAGTAACAATCTATGGCTTCTGGGTGTGCCATTATCCAGAGAAGTAGGTTTCCATATGTTTTTTTCTAAAACTTAAATTTTGGTTAACTCTCGTCTTACCCTTCCTTAACCCCTTACCCCACTTTTAATTTTTAAAAATATTTATTTATTTTTTTTTTAAATTTGAGAGAGACAGACAGACAGCATATGGGTGTGCCAGGGCCTTCTGCCACTGCAAACAAACTCCAGATGCATGTGTCACTTTGTGTAGCTTTATGTGGTTACTAGGGAATTGAACCAGAAATGTCAAGTTTTACTAGCAAGCTCCTTTAACCACTGAGCAATCTCTCCAGCCCAGTTATTTTATTTATATTTAAAATTTTTAAATATTTTATTTATTCATTTTTCAAGCAGAGAGATACAGAGGGGGGGGGAGAAAGAGCGAGAGAGAGAGCACCAGAGCTACCACCTTGTGGGTCTGGTTTATGTGGGACCTGGGGATTGAACCGGGGGCCTTGGGCACTGGAGGCAAGTGCCTTAACCGCTGAGCCATCTCTCCAGCCCTTAAAATTTTTTTGAGGTGTCATTTAGTCCAGGCTAGCTTTGAACTTGCTGTGTAGTCAATGATGGCTTTGAACTTCTGATTCTCCGGCCTCTGACTCCTAAATACTGGGATTGTAGCGTGCACCACTATGCCCAGTTTGTGCCGTGCGGGGGACGCACTCTACCAACTGAACTACTCCCAGCATTCCCCCTCTTCGCTATAGCTTTTAAAGGTGGGGCACTAAGGTATTAACCAGCTTCCAAGGCCTTATTATAGAAGGAGTCATGCACAAAGAGGGTAAGGGAGGGGGCAAAGCGGGAAAGGGGCAATGGCTCCCCTCACACTTCCTTTTTGGGCAACTGAAGACTTGGATTTCATGGAAAGGCAGCATGCCAATAACTCGGACCCTTCTCAAAGGAGAAAAATTTTCTCACAACTACCAAAAGGCATATTTTTCTTTCTCTTTCCAGTAACAATGTCCCCAAAATACCTAGAAAAAGGAGGGAAATGGCCTTAAACAGAAGCTTGACAGAGTAAGCTTCTTCTTGAGAGAGTAAGTAGCTGTGCAGATTTTATTTACTAATGGTTGAGAAAAATTCTCATTTTGCCTAAAAATGTTTTGTGTATTTAAGCCGGTGGTTAGTGTTGCTTCTGAGAAATCCCTCTCTGGGCCACAGATTTGATTCCAGGGCAAGTTCATGTAACTCCAGCATTTTCCCAGCTCCTGGTTTTCCTCAGAAGACGTGTGTGTTCTGGCATGGTTAAAGAATCCTGTTGGTTGGGGTATGGCTCAGTAGATAGCATGTGCTTAGCATGTTTGAGGTCCTGGGTTCTAGCTCTGAACCCAAAGGGACATTCTGGAATATTTTGCTATAAGTAGGCAAATTTAAGAATTAAAATCTTCTCCACTGGGGAGTGGGTCTGTGGGCAAGAAGAGCTTGAAAACCTGAGTTTGATCCACAGCACGCATATGAAAAGCTTCATGGAGCTGTGACCTCCTGCAACCCCAGCCCTGTGGGTCAGAGGCAGGAGGATTGCAAACTCCAGGTTCACCAAGGGACCCTGTCCCAATGAAATAAGATTGGAGTGGAATAGAGCAGGACATCTAATACCTTTCTCTGGTCTCCACAAGCATGCACACGGGGTGCAGACATCTGCATGTGTAACACACACACACACACACACACACACACACACACACAAACACACACACCCCAGAACAAAGTTCTCAACAAATTAGCTTTATGTTGATTAAATGTATAGAGACCACTTTGTGTTTATGTGCAATCTTTAAGTTTTTTAAATATTTTATTTATTTTTCGAGCAGAGAGATGAGAGAGAGAGAGAGAGAGAGAGAGAGAGAGAGAGAGAGAGAGAGAGAGAGAGAGAGAACACCAGGGTCACCACCTTGTGGGTCTGGCTTATGTGGGTCCTGGGGAATTGAACCCTGGGCCTTAGGCACTGGAGGCAAGTGCCTTAACCGCTGAGCCATCTCTCCAGCCCTATGTGCAATCTTTAAGAATACCAGATACATCAAACTTGAAAAACTTTTAGGTCTGGCAGTAGACTTAATCCCTGTACAGACAGCAATGGGAGCTTTTCTTTTGCAGAAGAGAAAATTGAGCAATAACTCTTTTCCAGTCTGTGAAGAATTCTGGGAAGACAAGGTTAGTTAGGGAAGGCATTTGTGGGGAGGTTTGAGTTTAGTCTAAATGACTTGTTCAAGGTCAAAGTCAGAACGAAGCTTCCTGGCAACTGCCCTTTAAGAACCTCAGGCCTTTTGTAGCCTGGTATGGAGGTGAGGTATGGTCAGAATTCTGAGGCTTATTGTGTGTGTTTTTTTAATCCCCTTCCAGATTTCAGAGGAGACCCGAAGCAGCATGCCTAACCTTGTTCCTAAAGTTGAACAGGGTGGGAAGTCTCCAGAGGTCACCATAAACCTGTGCCAGCAGCTCTTACCTAAGCAGAGAACCACCCTTTCAGCGAACCCCCCCCAACTTAAAGGACAACCCCCCTTCTAAGGAAAAGCTCCTTGGCTTTGGGATCTGAATAACTGTGTTTTGGGTGTAAGAAGAGTGTAAGACTGCACCAACCCTCAGGATGAAGATCACTTAGCAATCCCTTGTGTGAATTTGAACTTGGTTTATTTTATGTTGTACAGTGGGCAGGTCTTTTGTGACATTTTTGCTACGAAGTCTTGAATTTCTTACTTGCTTCTAAATTGCTGAATACCACACTTTCCGGACTGTTGTTGCTTTCTCTGAAGTGCACAGGAAATATCTGTAGGTTTGGTGAGCACTTCTTCCCCCTTTCTCTGCCCTGCTATTCCAAAGTACATTCAACACAGGAGAACCTTTAATTATCTTCCCTCTTGGTTCCTCTAACACACATGTAGTCAAACTTTTGCTTACATGGTTCCATTTTCAATCAGTTGGCTTAGAAGAACCATGTTGGGTTGTGTATAATCAAAGTGCACTATATGAATGAGAAATGTGAAAAGAACCGTGTCTATCCATATCCTTCATTAGATGTCCCTACAAGTCCCAACTTTCTTTTCTTCCTAACTCCTCTAAGTGCACAAGAAATTTGAGAATCAAGTTTTATTAAAGTAACGTTTTTAGTACAGCAGTATGAAAATTAGGGGTAGGAAAAAGCATCAGAAACCACTGGAACTAGAAGTCAGACATTATTTGAAATAATCTGAATAAAAAGTCTTTCATTTGTTTGGGACTAGGGAGATGTCTTGTTAAAGGCAGTTAAAAGTGCTTGTTTGCAAAGCCTGTGGGTGGGGTTCAGTTCTCCAGCACCCATGTAAAGCTGGATGCAAAGTGGGCCATGAATCTGTGATTCCCAAAGTGCCAAGACAATGGGAGGAAGAGCCGGGAGAATCCACAGCTCCAGTCCAGCAGGTCTGATGTGCATTTGTTTGCAGTCTGGCAGTTCTTTTGTAGCAACAAGAAGGTGGCACACAGACACCTGGAAGTCATACACACTGTGCCATGTGTGCCCATATTCATTCATTCATTCTCTCACACATCTCTCTCAAACACAAACTAATAAATAACAATTCTTGAATTTCTTTTTGTTTTTTTTTTTTTTTTTTTTGAGGTAGGGTCTCGCTCTAGTCCAGTCTGACCTGGAATTCACTATGTAGTCTCAGGGTGGCCTTGAACTCATGGCAATCCTCCTACCTCTGCCTCCCAAATGCTGGGATTAAAGGCGTGTGCCACCACGCCCGGCTATATCAATTCTTGAATTTCTTGAAACGTGTTTTTATTAATACCTACGTATTGTTCTAGGCCTGGCCATGCAGCAGTGGAGAAATCCTTGAGCAGACAGATTTTCAGTCAAATGAATCATTTTCATAGAATATTAGCAAGTGATCTTTGCTTTGAGGAAAAATAACGCAGAGATGGAGTGTGTAAGTTAAAAATAAGGTGTCTTTAGAGCAGAGCCTTGAAAAAGAGCTATGCTGACATGTGAGAAAGGAAGAGCAAGTGCAAAGCCTGCAGGGAAATCGCTCAGACAGAGCCTGCCTCCAGCAGAGGCAAGCTGAGGGGCAGGACCTGCAAGAGACATGGGCACTTGGGCTTTTATCACAAAGAGATGGGGATTTAGGAGAGGGTTTCAAACAAAGAAGCAACAGGCCTGGTTTGACATATCACTGGTTTCAAGGCCATGAGGAAGGAAGAGGGCAGGTGGGAAAGAGGAGAAAAGTTATTCAGAAACTAAAATCCCAGAAATTAACTACTGGAAATTAATGAGAAATGTTTAATGTGTTGACAAAAAGAAAGGACAATGTGCTTATGGAATAAAAAAGGCGGTAGGGTGGGCCTGGAGAAACAGCTCAGTTGGTAAGGTGCTGGTCTCAGCAAGCATGAGGATCTGAGTTCAGATGTGGGTCTGTAATCCCAGTGTCTGGGAGGTGGAGACAGGGGGATTTCTAGATTTGCTGATTAGCTAGTTTAGCCTAATGGGTGAGCTACAGGTTCAGTGAGAGGTTCTGTCTCAAAATAAACAAGTAAGTAAGTAAATAAATAAATAAGGTGGAGGACCCTTGGCACTGACAACTGGTATCTACATGCACCTGTACGCACACACATATAAACATGTATAGTGCACCCACAAAAATAGGAAGCGTTTAAAAATATTTTATTATTATTAAAAAATACTTTTATTCATTTATTTGCAAGAAGGATAGAAGAGAGACAGTCAGAAAGATTGGGTGCGCCAGGGCCTCCAGCCTCTTCAAACAGACTCCAGATACATGCACCACTTGGTGCATTTGGCTTTATGTGGGTACTGGGGAATCAAACTCAGGTCGTTAGGCTGTGCAGGCAAGCGCCTTAACCGCTGAGCTATCTCTCCAGCCCCTAGAAATTTTTGTTGTTGTTGTTGAGGAAACATTTTTAAATTCTTAAGTTGTGAGGCAAAGAATACCAATTTGGCAACACTCAGCTACCTTATTCGGGGATCCTACAGGAGCAACGGACTTGGGGGTCCTGGGAACCTGGTCTGCAGGCTGTATTTTGTCCGGAGCAACCTATAAACGTCTGGTCAGTGTAATTAAGAAAAAACCTTTATGGACGGTTCTCCTTTGGATGTTCGCCCCCTTCTACTCTCCCCACATTGCCTGGGTGCCTGTTAGAAATCCCGATTGCGGTCTCTTGCATTTTGTAACTATGGAGTGGTGTGCGGTGCGGAGCTTTGTAGTAGATCCCCGCTTTTCGTAAACTATGTGTGGGTTCCAGGAGTACGAAGTTTCGGACACTGCCCTTCTGACTCTGGCACATCTTTGGGGGAAATCTAGAAAGTGCTGCGGGGCGCGCGAGGGCCGGCAGGTGGCGCCGCGCGATCGTGAGCCGCGGAGCGCGTGCGGCAGCCAGCGGCGAGGTAGAGGCGCGCCGCGGCGAGCGGGTCCACGGCGTCGCCCGGGACACCCGCTCGCCGCTAATTCCCGAGGAGCCGGTGAGCACGGATAGTGGGCTGGGGCACGAGCCGCATCTGGATTAATTGTAGGGCGATGTGCATCCCTCGGTCAGCTCCAGAGCTGCAGGGCAGGCGGCGCAGCGCCTTCAGCACCAGCCCCGAGCACTGCAGAGCCCCGCAGGCGGTGCAGCGAGAACCCGAGGCCTCGCGCCAACCCTGCAGAGCGGGACGCGAGGATCTACTACAGAACCCCTCTGGGAGCGCCGCACCGCGGACCGCTCCTTCTCATTGGCTGCCGGACGGAGGGCCCCGCCCCGTTCCTTACAGCGCTCATCTTTGACTGGCTCTGGGGTCCGGGCTGGCCACGCCTCCTCCCCTCGCACATACACAAGAGTCACGCGCCTTTCAGTTGGAAACTTGGCGTGCTCAGGACAGTGGCCCTCGAGGCCACGCCTACTTACCTTGCTATTGGCCCGGGACGACGAGTACGACCACGCCCCCATTCCAGCCCCTTGGCTGGGAAGGCGGGAGGCCGCTCTTGATTGGCTGGCCGACCTGCTTCTCGCAGGAGCGGCGGGCGCTCCCTTCCCGCCTCCCCCCGCACCCCCCCGCGAGCCCCGGGGTTCCTCCGCTGGCCGAGTCTCCGTCAGTGTCATTCAGGGAGACGGGCGGCTCGGCGCTCGCTCGCAGTCGCGCTCGCTCAGGGGGCTGATGCCTGCGCTCGCGCCGCCGGGTGGGAAGGATGCAGCCGCAGCTGGAGCAGCAGCCACCCTATGATTGGCTGTGGCTCTGGTGAACCCGAAGTAAAGATGGCGGGCGGGCAGGCAGCCGCCGCACTGCCCACTTGGAAGATGGCGGCGCGCCGCAGCCTCAGCGCCCGCGGCCAGGGGTTCCTGCAGGCAGCTGCGGGCCGGCTGCTGCCGCTGCTCCTGTTCAGCTGCTGCTGCGGCGCAGGCGGCTGCGCGGCGGCCGGCGGCGGCGGCGGCGGCGACAACGACGAGACCGTGATCATCGGGCTGCGGCTGGAGGACACGAACGACGTGTCGTTCATGGAAGGGGGGGCGCTGCGGGTGAGCGAGCGGACCCGGGTCAAGCTGCGAGTGTACGGACAGAACATCAACAACGAGACGTGGTCCCGCATCGCCTTCACGGAGCACGAGCGGCGCCGGCACACCCCCGGCGAGCGCGGGCTGGGGGGTCCCGCGCCCCCGGAGCCGGACAGCGGCCCCCAGCGCTGCGGCATCCGCACCTCGGACATCATCATCTTGCCTCACATCATCCTCAACCGCCGCACCTCGGGCATCATCGAGATCGAGATCAAACCCCTGCGCAAGATGGAGAAGAGCAAGTCCTATTACCTGTGCACGTCGCTCTCCACGCCGGCCCTCGGGGCGGGCGGCGCGGGCACCGCGGGGGGCGCCGTCGGGGGCAAGGGGGGCGCGGGGGTGGCCGGGCTCCCACCGCCTCCTTGGGCCGAGACCACTTGGATTTATCACGATGGCGAGGACACCAAGATGATCGTGGGCGAGGAGAAGAAGTTCCTGCTGCCCTTCTGGCTGCAGGTGATCTTCATCTCGCTGCTGCTGTGCCTGTCGGGCATGTTCAGCGGTCTCAACCTGGGGCTCATGGCTCTGGACCCGATGGAGCTGCGCATCGTGCAGAACTGCGGCACGGAGAAAGAGAAGAATTACGCCAAGCGCATCGAGCCCGTGCGCAGGCAGGGCAACTACCTGCTGTGCTCGCTGCTGCTGGGCAACGTGCTGGTCAACACCACGCTCACCATCCTGCTCGACGACATCGCCGGCTCGGGCCTCGTGGCCGTGGTGGTCTCCACCATCGGCATCGTCATCTTCGGGGAAATCGTGCCCCAGGCCATCTGCTCCCGCCACGGCCTGGCGGTGGGAGCCAACACTATCTTCCTCACCAAGTTTTTCATGATGATGACCTTCCCCGCTTCTTACCCGGTCAGCAAGCTGCTGGACTGCGTCCTGGGACAGGAGATAGGCACGGTGTATAATCGGGAAAAACTGTTGGAGATGCTCCGGGTCACTGACCCCTACAACGACCTGGTGAAGGAGGAGCTGAACATCATCCAAGGGGCGCTGGAGCTCCGCACCAAGACGGTAGAAGATGTCATGACTCCCCTCCGGGACTGTTTCATGATTACCGGAGAGGCCATCCTAGACTTCAACACCATGTCCGAGATCATGGAGAGCGGCTACACTCGCATCCCAGTGTTTGAGGGCGAGCGGTCCAACATCGTGGACCTGCTCTTTGTCAAAGACTTGGCCTTCGTGGACCCAGATGACTGCACCCCCTTGAAAACCATCACCAAATTTTATAACCACCCCTTGCACTTTGTTTTCAATGACACCAAGTTGGACGCTATGCTGGAAGAATTTAAGAAAGGTGGGAAATTTTGGTATCTTTCCTTGGCTTGTTCTTTCTCTCTCCATTCTCCAACCTACTTGAGTACTCTACCCTCCGACCACCCCCCTCCCCCAAGGAGAGTTGACTGGAATTTCTCCTTCTCTTTATTAATTGCAGAGTTGAATGGGCGGCATGGTTTTGGGAGATGGACTGAGCTAGTAGTAAGCACAGTACTATTACTCCGCTTTCCCATCATCAGAAAGCAGGCTTTGCCATTTCTGTGCGTGAGACTTCCCCTCCCTTCCCAGGGGCCTCTGTCTTGAGGGTTCCACTCCTTTCACTGTCTGGGTTTTGGGTGCATTGGTGAAAGTAGGGGCTGGATAAGCAGACGCCTTTTGGTTGTCATCTGATCGCAGACATTGGGAAAATATTTAAATAGCTTTTTAAAACCCAGTGGAGCTTCCTTTTCCTCTCCTTAAACAACTTCACTGATATTTCAACTATTAGAGGTACTTTTTTTTTTTTTAAATAGCTTGTCACTGGTTATTTGGCAATTGGTGGGGGTAGATTGAGGTTTGTCTCAAAGGTGGAGTGTGGGGTAAGGCAAGTCCTACCAAAAGAATTCACTCCTTTTGGATGTGACTTCCTTAGCTAGAAAAAAAAAAAAAGGGTAAAGAGAAAAGAGAAGAAAACCAAAGTTATTAATATATAACCTGGAAATACTAGAGGTAAGTTAACCTTTTATGAGGTTATATCTCTCAAGCTTTCTTCAGTATTTGTTTACATTTATCTGACATCAAGTAAAATTTCCTAAAACGAATGTGGTTTTGGCAGTAAGCTTGTCAGTGAATTCCTATATTCATTGCAGTTTGTTTCCTTCACTTTTTCCAGTTTAAAAGTGTCCTTTTTAAACCTTGATCCCTTGGTGCATTACGTTGAAGTGTGTTCACATTGACTCTTGCTGTTGTGGAGTGTTTAATAGGGAAGAGTAAGAGTCATAGTCTGGTGTGTGAATGTTCACAGAACAGCATTTCTTACAACGTGCTATGTTTGTTTCACCTTGTCATGTACAAATAAATAGCAACTGGTACTATTTATTATCATGGAGACTTTGAAAGTTTCCAGTAAGTAGCTAGTATTACTGAAAACCGGGATGCTGAGTTTAGTTATTGATGCTAGGGCATGCGCCAGTATTGAAATGAGCGTGTAACCTTGCCTGACCTGAAAACTAAGCTTTCCTTCTTCACATAGAATTTTGATCACTCTTAGGGATCACTCCTTTGACAAAGGCCATATGTACCTGGTGACAGCTCACTGGATGAACACAGAGTGTGTGCTTGTCCTCATTCTGTGTTCCTGGCTGAAGGGTGTCCTCTCTAGAACAGAACCACAATGCAGTAATTTTCATATAAAAAAAATAGAGCAGAATGTGCTTCTGGGCTGGGTAATTTGCATTTAAAAGCAGAGGGAGAGAGAAAATGTCCAGCATCTTTAGGACAGAGCTGCTTTGGGGAGTGTCTTTTGCTGAGCTGTTAATTAAGCATCTGGCCAATGTGCCTTCACTCTGCAGTATATCTGAAATACAGGAAGATGTCTTGAAGTGCTTGAAAAATGCCTTTTTAATTCTTTCTGTTACCAGATTTTCCTGTACTGATTCAATTTATTTTGTGCTTTCTTCTTCTTCTTCTTTTTTTTTTTTTTTGGTTCAGAACTTTTGCACATCACTTTATGGGTTACTACTAATCTGAGCCAGGCATGATGCTGTGTACCTGTTGTCCCAGCTACTGGGGAGTCTGGGGTACGGATTGCTTGAAACCAGGAGTTCCAGACAGGCCTAGTCAACATAGTGAGACCCTTGTCTCAAAACAAAAAAACACTAGTTTGCATTCCTTGCTGGAGTCTTTTCTTTACTTCTGTAATCTTTTTCCTTTGAACATTTACTTACCTCAAAGCTCATGAATCCTGTTTCCACTCAAAGTTTAAGAAATTTTACATTATTTTGAATTTAGTTTTTCACCGTCCTTGAACCAGTTTTGTATGACTGAGTTTTAGAAAAAAATTGTTTTCTCCTCAAAATCAACTCTTACGGCATCTTTTTCTTTTCTCTCTTTCTTTCCTCCCTCCCTCCTTCCCTTCCTTCCTTCCTTTCTTTATTTTTCCTTCTTTTCCTAACTTTCTGATAGGCCAGGGAGGACTACACAGAAAGATCTTAAAACTCCTGATCCTCCTCCTTCAGCATATACCCAGGATTACAGGTGCATGTTACCCTGCTTGGGTAACAGTAGCTTTTAAAAAATGTTCTTCAAATGACTAAATTACTTAAACCCGGAGTGGTGGTACACACTGTATTCCTAGGTACCTGGGGAGGTGAAGGCAGGAAGATTGTAAGTTCAAGGTCAATCTCAGCTATAGAGCAAGTTTGAGTTCAACCTGAACTAGAGACTCTGTCTCGAAAAAAAGGACTAGTATTTTCACATGAATTATAGAAAAATAATAATGTATATGATTTAATTTTTTGTCCTTATCCAAAGTGATGTATAGTATTTGTTCAAGAAAATACTTTCAGTGTAGTGACATATTCTAAAGAGCAGATAATGGTTGCAACTGGAAATTTAAGCCATGGTCTTAAAAAGACAGAATGGCTGTTGTTACTTAAACTGTAGGAATAACTGATTTTCACATTCCTTTTCTTTGATTTAATTAATTAAAATATTTTATTTGCTTATTTGAGAGAGAGGGAAAGTGAAAATGGGCAGCCAGGTCCTCTTTGTCTGTACAAATGAGTCCCAGATGCATGTACCACTTTGTGCATCTGGCTTTACTTGGATACTGAGGAATTGAACTCTAGCTGGTGGGCTTTGTAAGCAAATGCCTTTTTTTTTAATATTTTATTTATTCATTTTCAAGCAGAGAGAGAGAGAGAGAGAGAGAGAGAGAGAGAGCACCAGGGCCACCACCCTGTGGGTCTGGCCCATGTGGGACCTGGGGAATTGAACCAGGAGCCTTAGGCACTGGAGGCAAGTGCCCCACCCGCCGAGCCATCTCTCCAGCCCCTGTAAGCAAATGCCTTTAACTGAGCCATCTTCCCAGCTCCCCTTTTCATTGATTTTTTTAAAAAGTAAATTAGGTCACCTCAACCTTATATCCAGTTGTATTAATTCTTTTTTTCTTTTATAAAAAAGTTTATGAAGTCATGTTCAAACTTCCAACAATGAACACAGAAATTGAAACAGTGGCATTTGTATTTTAATAGCAAATTAAACACATATTTTGGATATATTGTGCCAGTGATCTTCGAAGTGATCCTCTCACATGATGCTTTATTGGGTTCAGTAGCACAATTAATGATATAATTAAGTTTATTAAAGAGGTCTTAATATGCTGCCTGGGGTATTAGTTCTTTTTTAATGTATGAGTTACAACAGTTCACTTGATTTTGTTTTCTTCATTTTCTAATTCAGTGATAGCTTTTTTTCTTTTTTTTTTGGTTTTTCCAGGTAGGGTCTCGCTCTAGCCCAGGCTGACCTGGAATTCACTATGTAGTCTGAGGGTGGCCTTGAACTCATGGTGATCCTCCTACCTCTGCCTCCCGAATGCTGGGATTAACGGCTAGAACATTCTTCTTTTTTTTTTTAAATATTTTATTTATTCATTTTCAAGCGAGAGGGAGAGAGCACCAGGGCCACCACCTTGTGGTGGGTCTAGAATTGAACCCGGGGCCTTAGGCACTGGAGGCAACTAAACCATCTCTCCAGCACAGCTAGAACGTCATTCTTGATCTCATTGAAAATTACCAATATAATTAATCAGGTCTCTGTTGAAGCTTTTCAGATTCAGTCCCAGTTACTCTTCACTAAGATGGCAGAACGAAGGTTCAGAAACTGGAAAGGGCAAGCTGCCATTGTCTAAGCATCTGTGAATGTATTATTTCTAGTGATGAGAAAAGTTAAAACATGGTCACTAGGAAACTTAGCTTTACTTAAGATGGGAAGATAGTAATTATGTTAATTTTATAGTCTGATTATTATGATGCCGAGGATGATTATTATGTACCTGTGTGCTGTGCGCAGGGTACAGGGCTGAGGGCTTCCCATGAATCACCTGGTTTTGAGTCTCAGACTATCTGAATGAAGCAGTATTCATATTTTACAGATGAGCAAATTGAGGTTTAGGTTGAATGGTTTGTTCAAGGTCACATGGTAATTTACTGATTGGAGGTTTTAACTCCTGTCTGTGTGACACCAGAATTTGTTCGGTTTTTACTTTTATTTGTTTATTGCAGTGCTGGGTTAAACCCAAGGTTTCACACTAAGCAAGTGCTGCCACATAGCTACCTACCTCCTTAGCCCCAGAACTTTCTCTTAATCACTCTGTTCTGCTAGGTGATCCCAATTTTACATTTCTCTTTTACGGAGTGTGAGATTGGTCCTTTGTCAAAATATTGCCTCAGAGCCTATCAAGCATGTAAATGTATTATATATATATAATCTTTTAAACCCAGTGCTTCTGTGCTGGTATGCATAAAAGTTGGTATCCCCGTTTTTGCCATTGAAACAAAACAGTGTTTTGGCCTCTGTAACCCTAATTCTGTAGAATTCTACTTACAACATTTACACACCAAGAATTGAGATTCCTTTTGTAAATGTTTTACAAGAGTATTGTACTGCCCTAGTGTGCTACTTTAATGGGCTGCTCTACCACTGGTTTCTAATATACATTATATAATAATACTTCACTCAGTTTGTTATCTGTTTCTCTTAACACCAATCATACAGTAATTTATCAAACTCAGTTTTCTGATCCACCCTGGGTTTTATTTACATTTTTGGTAGCTACTATATGATAATTATACTATATGATAATTATAAGCATGCTTTTCAGCTCTCCTCTCCTAGCCCCATGCAACCAGTCTCTTTTTCCTTTGTTAATTTTATATTGTTAATCAATCTTAATAAGAACATAAGCAAAGTAAACCCATTAGAAGATTATGAGAATTTAAAAAGCTGTCTAAAACAAAATAACGTAGGGGGAAGAAACATTAAATTAAAGGCTGCTTCCTATGTGTGCAGAAAGCATGTTGAAGGCCTCTCTTACCTGACATATAAACTTCTTGCCAAAAGACTCTGGACTCTAACCACCAGTTATCTACACTGAGGTGACTTTGAAGAATTAGTAACCAGTTATTCTTTCTGTCTTTTTTTTTTTCAAGCTTTGTAACAGTTGCATTCCAGTATTTCAGGGCTCACAATCTACAGCTGTTCAGGACTTGGTGTGGCTGTTTTCTGGCTTTTTCTTAGCTAGAGAAACAGGTGGGACCACCAGATAATGGTCTTCAAAGCAAGAAGCAATATGTAATTTCCACTTAAACATTAGGTATACAGTTCTGTTTCTATGACTCAGTAAGTCTCTCTATGTTAATATGCTAAGAATGTATATAAAAATTCAGCATTCTTTTTCCCCAGTATGTTTTTAGGGGTGTTTAAAGATATGAATGGTGTTACAGGGTGTGGATCTATTCATTTTCATGATCCTGTATTTTTGCATGTGCAGTGACATACTTGAAACTATTATAATTTGTGTGTTTTTAGAACACAACCTTGAGATATTCAGATAGTTTAGATCCATAGCTAGAAGGTGTGTGTGTGTGTGGGGGGGGTTCTCTTATAAAGAGTAAGCTCCTAGTCCTCACCCAGAGATGTTGTGAACTGAAATCTCCAGGAAATTGGGGTGTGGGATCCACCATCATTGTTACCCTGAGGTCATTCTTAGGGTGAGATGAGAATGTCCTTTAACACCTTGAATAAAAAAAGAAAAAAAAATAGACCCTGAGGAGAGACTTGCTTGGGGTCACCACCTGCCTACCTGACAGCATTCACTGGACCAGAACTCACATCCCCGATGTCTGGAGTGTGGAGGTCTTCCCACTCTAATAGTTCAGCCTTCTAGTCCCAAGTTACTCAAGTTAAAGAGTTCAAGGTTGGCTGTGTCACGGAGACAGCAAATCACCAGGTTTGCCATTGGCTTCTATTTGTTTTTTGATCTTGATGTCAGTATTTTAGGTATCTTGTACTCTATCCTTGACAGCCATTTTATTTGATAAAAGACAAATCTGACTATGTGAGTTCATTTTATGTTTTATTTTACACAGTTGATAATTGAGCTTTGTTTTTTTTTTTTTTTCCTGTGCTGTGGGCAGAGTAGGAGGGTGTCTTAGGAAGTGGGCATCACTGTAGTTTGCTTAAAGCCTGAAGTCGTTAAATACTTTTGATTTCATGACATATTTCCTCATTGGTTGGGACTGTGGGTGTAAAGGTTTCTTGGCCCTCACTTCTGCTCACAGTACAGGTGTGTAAATTTCCCCTGAGGTGGTCATCAGGGCTTGGGTGGAGCACAGTGCAGAGGTCCATGCTCCTCAATACATTTGAAGCCAGTGTCTGTTCATGTCTGTGGCACATTCTCTAGTTTTTTTTCCAAGATTATAAATTAAATTCTGATATTGAGAATGATGCTTAACTTTTGGAAGTTACTGAGTAAATCATGTCACTGAAGCCTAAGCACAGACCTGTAGGTTGAGCAGTGGCTCTTCCTGGGTATGGTCTGTGGGTATCACGAAAGTACCTTGGTCCACTTTAAAAAAAAATTAGGGTTGGAGAGATGGCTCAGCGGTTAAGGTGGTTGCCTCCAGGTCCTAAGGACTGGGGTTCAATTCCATAGTACCCACATAAACCAGATGCACAAAGTGGTGCATGCATCTGGAGTTTGTTTGCAGTGGCTAGAGGCCCTGGTGCCCCATACTCTCTCTTTCTCAGTCTCTCTGTTTGTATCTCTGCTTACAAATAAATAAATAAAATATTTTTTAAAACACAAAAAATATTTATTTCTTTGGAAGGAGAGAGAGAGAGAGAGAAAGAGAAAGAATGAATGGGCATGTCAGGGCCTCATGACACTGCAAACAAACTCCAAATGCATGTACCACTTTGCGCATTTGGCTTTGCATGGGTAATGGGGACTTGAACCCTAGTCATTAGGCATTGCAGGCAACTGCCTTAACCTCTGATCCACCTCTCCAGCCTGGTCTGCTTTTTTCTCTTGGGTTTTATGAGGATTGCATAACAACAGCCCCTCTTCCCAGAGGGCCTCAGACTTATTTGAATTCTGAAACATTCTATTCTCTAGTGTTAGGCCAGTTAATTTTAATGATCTGCTAGTCTAAATACAATTTTAAAAAATCATTAACCAAGAAACCCCACAAATACACCAAGGCAACATTCATTCCACTTTATGATTTTATTATCTGCTGAACTACTTTAAACTTCTAAGAGCACACCTATGCACTCTAATTAGATGTTTACTAGGGTTATGGATAAAGCATCAGTAGGACCATTTTCACCAAATCTACATCATATGTTGGTGCTTTGTTGACAGTGAACTTCAATTCCAGTAAGATTTGCTTAGTGTAAATATTTATGAACCTTAAATACACAGAAATGGATCACTGGGACTAAATGCAGTTGAATTAAATACATTGAATATTATTTATCTATATATGTATATTTGTGTTGAGACAGGTTCTTCTTGCTTGTGTAGCTTAAGCTGGTAAACTCGAGATCCTCCTGCTTCGGCATCCTGAACGCTGGGATTACAGTTATGTATCATCAATTCACAAACAAGAAACCCCAAATCTTACTAGCACTGGAAAAAAGAACCACCAAGAAATTGTTTTATTTGACGTTCTTTGTAGTGACATTCTAGTCTCTATACATAGCAAGAAAACAGGGGTGACAGGCTCTGGAAGGGGGATGGAGGGAGATAACAGCAAATGACTTTTGTGAATCACATATGCTTGTTAGGCTAGTAGGTGTTGATGGACAGTGGGGGTACTAAGCCCTCCCCCTGTTTTTCTTTATTGCTGCCATCGATCATAAAGACTTCTGTAATGGCACTGAGGTCTTCATATCTTCATACTGACTTGCTGTCAGACCTGGAAGGGGGGAGGATGTTTCTATCTGAATTTGCATGTTGTGGGAGAATGCCACCTGCTAATACAACAAACAATACAAAGAACAGTGTTCTGGATTTGCTCTGGATTAGTAATTTACCTCTTTGAGCCTTATTACAGTAAGTAAAATGGAGATATTTTCTAACCCTTCTCAGTATTATGTATTTAGAATCAATGTGAATAGTGGGTGTGCCACCTATAATCCCAGCATTTAGCAGGCTGAAGGGGGATATTTTTAAGTCTAGACTGGGCTACATAGCATAACCTTGTGTCAAAGAAAATTAATGTGGATGGATGTGGTGGCTCGTGTCTTTAATCTCAGCACTCGGTTGGCTAAAGTAGGAGGATTGCAGTGAGCTCAAAGCCAGTTTGGGTGACAGTGAGACCCTGCCTCAAAAAAAAAAATTTATAAAAAAAGTCTTTTTTAAAAAGTTAGCAGAGATATAAAGGAAAAAAGTATGATGTGATAATGAATGTAAACGTTTCTAATAGGACCTGGTACTTAGTTAACTATTATTTTTAACAGTCCTTCCTGTAGATTCTTTATGATTATCTTAATCTGTTCATGCTGCTATAACAAAATACCACAAACTGGGAAATTTATAAATAATAGAAACTTATTTCTTTAGTTCTGGAGGCTGGGAAGTGTAAGATCAAGGCAGTAGGTTATTCATTCATCTGTCATAAGTCATCTGATAAGGGTTATGTTTGTCTTCATTTGATAAAAATGTGACAGTGTTAAAAAGGGCCTTTAGACTATATTCAGTCAGCCCCATTAGAAGCAGTTAGTCCATTTTTCGAGGATATCCTCATGATTTAGCCATTGTCCCAAATGCTCCAGCTCTGGGAACCCCAGAGTGGGAATTAAGGTTCAACATGATTTTGGGGTAGAATGAGTTCAAACCATATAAGTTGTTCTTGGTCTAGAGTAGAGAGTGATAGTCACGAGAGACACCTTGTTACACGAGCTTAGAGTTGTTACAGATGCTGGAATCTTCAAAGAGCCAGCTACTGCACTGTTTCTCATTCTCTTCTTCCTGTGACTGATTCTAAGCACTTATTTTTTTGGCCATTGTTACTTGACAAGATGGCTTCATGCACACACACACACACACACACACACACACACACACACACACATATATATATATATATATATAAAGGCAAACAGAACAATTTGTTATGTGTTCCAGCTTCCTTAGGGTAAAATGATAGAGTATATAATAACTGTTCTTTTGAACTATAAACAAAGATTAAAAGGTTTAAAGTAAACACTCATGGATTTTGAAAGCCTTTGAATATCCAAAAAAAAAAAAGCTTTAAGACAAAAGATGTCATATTACTCTGTTAATTTTTTTTAGCGTTGATTACATTGAAAGTATCAAAG
>PVHP010024404.1:0-26430 GCA_004024765.1 Zapus hudsonius | reverse complement strand
GTCCTCCTGGCCCAATTGTGTTGTTACTGAGGGGTGCCATGCCTCTGGATAGTCTCCCCACCCTGGCTCTCACAATCTTTCCGCCCCTTCTTCCGCTCAGTTCCCTGAGTTGTGGTGGGTGAGTATTAAGGCTGCTTTAATGTTGTGTGCTTAGGGGTCTTTGTGTCGAAAATCGCTGGTTTCTGTCACACTGGCTTATCCTGTGTTGATTGAATGGCTGTGGCTGTGGGTCCCTTGTTCATCCCGTCATTCTCTGCAGGGTTCCATATGGATCCTCCACCCTAGATGAGCCACCTCCACTGTGGTGGCTCATCTCTTGCCAGGATCTCAGATATCTGCCTACGGTTGGATGGTAGGATTAGATGGGCCACAGCTCTCTTGCTTTATCCTGAAAAATACAAACACAATCTCCATCGGAGAGTGAGATCAGTACAGATTAATAAATAGACACAATTCTGGATTACCTAGATTCTATTTTTAGTAGCCTTCCTGACAATCGCTCCCATATTGCATCTTTTCTTGGGAGTCCAAGAGTATAGGATCTGGTGCCTATCACCCTGAATCCCCAGTTCCAATTAAGGGCTCCCCCTCACTAAGTGGAATATTTGGTAATATCAGGCTTTAAATGCTTCATTTACTAACAAGATAAGACATAAAACCTTTGTTTTTAAACCACTTTGTAAACATTGCTAAGAGCAGAACAGGACTTAAAAAACAATTTTATGGTGTTAGTTTTACTTTAAAGTATTGGAATTTTGACCTTAGAAATTTTATGACCTTTAATAATAATAATCAACTTAACCATGCCATTTTACCTTAAACCAAGTGCTTTGAAAGCAAACCAAAACCTTTCAACAAATAGGATCCAAAGAAACCCAACTCAGAATAAACCAATGGACTGTCAGCCAGAAGAAAGGGGGGCTTATATCCCAGAAAGACCTCCACAACTTCCTCCAGACAGCAGGGCACAGGGGCCCCATGCCTTGGTACCGGTCCAGGTGACACTACTGAAAAGTGGATTTTCAGGGCTACATGATGGGCACCTTAACTGTTGACATGAAACTCAATAAGGGGGAATCGAGAAAGTTTATTTTGGAGCCAAATATGAGTAACCATGGCCAATGGAACATAGATTTAGGTTACCCAACTTCCATGTTCCAATGTGTTAACAATTTCATGAAGGTTTTCTGGTTACAGAACCAAGAAAGCACTTTCCAATTCCACTGACAGAAACGTCAAGAAGGCGGGTTACAGCAACACTGCTCTCTGATGACATGCTTAGACTTCGGGTTATTGGAAGCTGTTGGAATATTACAAAAAGGGTCTCACCTGATCACCTGAGAGTCACAGGACATTAGGCCAGACACAGAGGTGGGCCATCAGCAGCTCTTAAGGTGGGAAAAGATAGCAATATCCCATCTCTCCACAACCACAGAAATTCTAATCAGCCCATTCGGCCTTATTTGAAACAGGTACAGTTGCTCTTCAGGAACTTTTAATTCACAGTTAGTGTGTCTATTTTTTAAAAAATATTTTATTTACTCATTTTCAAGCAGAGATAAGAGAGAGAGAGAGAGAGAGAGAGAGAGAGAGAGAGAGAGAGAGAGAGCGTACCAGGGCCACCACCTTGTGGGTCTGGCTTATGTGGGTACTGGGGAATTGAACCTGGGGCCTTAGGCACTGGAGGCAAATGCCTTAACCACTGAGCCATCTCTCCAGCCCTGTGTGTCTGTTTTATAGTTCTATGCACCCACAGTTGCATTAAAACCTTTCAAATGAAAAGGTGTCATGAATGGAAACCCTGCCTGTACAGACGACAGGCAATACTTGCATTACTGCCCAGCCCTCTGACCCTTGAAGCCTGTTTTCTTTCAAAGAAAAACAATTTAAACTCTTGCATGGATGAGTTCTTTTTATCTGAAGACATGCGTCTTCTAGGAAAGTTAATAAGGTGTCACTCTGCAAGAGCCCCTGGCCAGGGGGCCAGTCCTAGACTACAGCTATGGTTTGTTGTCTGAAGCAAAAGGCACTGATGATTCTTCTGATGGAGACTAGCCGTTGCAGAAGGACAAACAGGGTTATAATTCTTTTTCAAGACCCTTGTGCTTGGAGCACAGTATAGGCTGGGAATGTAAGTGTGGCTTAGGACTTGATATCAATGATAGCTTCTGTGTTTGTACGGGGATCATGCCTCTATGCTAATGTGCTGGGCTTCTCTTTAACAAGAATTTCATTCTCTTCATTGTCCCCACTTGAAATCCCCTTCATTCTTTCTACAGAAATGAGTAGATATAGCAGGCATCTTGTATAATAGCCCTCTCCCCCCAGGATGTGAACTTTGAGAGGAAAGGACCACGCAGGCCCGCCTTCTGTGTCTCCTGTCCCCCTTGGCATTGCACACTCTCTGAAGCGTGGTTTCAAAATGAAAATAGTTTCCCTTGTATTTTCTGGTAGCTAAGAAACCACTAAATGATATGTTTTATTTGCCCACAGTGGTCATAACATTGTAACAATTTAAATTATTTCCGTTAAAGGTGTGAAAAAACATCCTCTGTGTTCACACCTACACAGTTTCTAACCTTTTGGGCAGCCTTGATTAATGAGCAAGGCTATTCTCTCTCCTGAATGGTAACTAAACACCAAGATCACAGAGTGAATTTAAACGTGATTGCTTCAGAGCTGAACCCCGCCTATCTGAGTCCCCTGCTTCTCTGGAGATCAGATGACATGTAATTTAGCTGGGACTAGGAGGGTTTACAGTAAGTGGTGTGTGTAATTTCAAAGGGTTCATTAGTCGAATCTAATGACCTGACTACACCCTTCACAACATGACTGATTAGGACTTATTCAGGGAAGTGAATTGGTACTAAGGAGTGGGTTTGTGACTCAGCTGATTGTCAATGCCTTTTCTAAGTAAGATTTTAGCAGAGGTAGGGGAGTGCAGAGCTAATGACTCTGGGCTTGGGTTTATTAGTCTTTGGTTCTCACATTGAGCCTCAATGCCCTTTGTGGCTGCCACATAACCACTGCTATTTCAACAGAGCCCACACCCTTCTGGATGGAAGGAGACCAGCGCAAACTAAGTGAGGTTGGGCAGACAGTGGAGGCCTACTGCTGTGATCATTTGCCTCTTGGGTTCAGAGTTCTGGACTATTCTATCTAAGATTGAGGAAAATAAGGGTGTGCAGCATTGTTCAACTATACTCAACCATCCTTGGAGCTTACCAATTGTGAAACAGCAAAGAATCTAAAATTGCAAGGCTGAGACTAGTGAGCATATGGTGGGTGATTGGAGGCAAAAGACCCTATTCTACCTGGAGCTAACAGTTTCTTCTGTTAACGTTGAAGAGGGGAGGAATGAGGCAGTCCTGCTTTCTGTGTCCTCCTTGGGTAGGTAGGAGGGTAGGAGGCCTGATCTTTCTCCTTTGTTCTCAGATCTGGGATATGTTGGGAAGCAGGCTTCAAATGAGCACAGAGATCCCATTGTGGATGGTGTTTTGGGAGCAATTAACCTCTGGTGGTCACAGCTATGCCATTGTTATAAACAGACTCTGGTTGTGGTCAGTTGGATCTTCTGTGGCCAGAGGCAAGGTCAAGGGAGCAGGTGAACCTCTTACATAGACTCATCTGTCTTTTGTCAGCCTCAGCACAACTGTTGGAAGATGGTTGCTATGGGGACCCTCAGTCACACACAATCTCACCATATCCTCAGCTTTATTGAAGGATAATTTACAGATAAATATTACAATGTTAGAGACATACAATGCGATTATAACCATCAAGCTAATTAACACATCCATCATCTTATGGAGTTTGCCATTTTGTGTGTGTGTATAGACCACTTAAGTGCTGTTCTAGAAAATTCCAAGTATATAATACAATATTATTAACTATAGTCACCTTGCTGTAAATTTAAATCCCAGAATGTGTTCATCTTATAACTGAAATTGTAACCTTTTATATCTTCAAATTATTTATTCTAGGGTAGCACAAATTAATTTATGTTAGACATTGAAAAATGCAGTCACTATCTTATTCTTACCATTAATTCACCCATTTATGAGTGTCTTCACCCAGGAAATAATGACTGAGGCCCTACCAATGCCCAACAGTAGTGTAGGTTGTGGGGATACACCAGAGAATGTAGGAAGATTTAGCTCATATGAACCTTGCAGTGCAGAGCTCAGAAATCAAAGGTTGTGAGTGACAAGCTAATCTGAAGCAAATTTGCTCCTGATAACACTTGAATAGCATCTATCCAAGGCTACCAGAAATCTATCCAAGTGTTTCGATTTATATTATCTGCTTTAATCTTTCAACCATCTAATGGAACTATAATCTTGATTTTACAGATGGGGCCACTGAGCTGAAGAGACTTTAAATAATCTGCATAAAGTTAGAAATCTGCCTTGTGGGTAGAGGAGCTCTCATGTTGGTACTGTCTCATGAGTCTTCCTACCACCAGGCACTGATTAATTCAGATAATAGTAAGCTTTGCTGTTGTTGTTTTCTTCGATGGAGGGTCTCACTCTAGCTCAGGCTGACCTGGAACTCACTCTGTAGCTCCAGGCTGGCCTCGAACTCACAGTGATTCTCCAACCTCTGCTTCCCGAGTGCTGGGATTAAAGGTGTGTGCCACCACACCCAGCAATTGTCAGCTTTTTAAAAATGTATTTTCATTTATTCATTTATTTGTGTGTATGTGTGTGTGTGTGCGCGTGTGTGTGTGTGTGTGTGTGTGTGTGTGTGTGTGTGTGTGTGTGTGTGTTGGTGTTCCAGGGCCTCTTGCCTTGAAAAAGAATACCAGATGCTTACACCATTTTTCTTTGAGTCTGGCTTCCATGAGTTGGTTTAGGAATTGAACTTTGGCCTATAGGCTTTGCAAGCAAGAGTCTTTAACCACTGAGCTATCTCCCCAGTCCACTTGTCAGCTTTCCATGATCTATTATATGCTTAGCAATGTACAAGGCTTTGTAACAACACTAATAAAGACCAGAATTTGCCATCCAATAGCCTGAGAATAATGCGGCTTTAGAACTTCTTTGGGGGCTTTAAAGGATGCTTGATCTGGAGGGCATCAGAGCAAGCATTCTGAACTAGTGATGAGGCCTGAAGTGGGGACTTCCTTGTTAAGAAGGAATCAGCCAGATGAACAGTGGGCAAGTGCGGATTTCCCAGGTGGGATGAGCAGGGAGGGATCAGAAGACTTTGTGCTCAAAGCATCAATAAGAGCCTCTCTCCCTTCTTGGGGCTTCCCCAAACAACAACATATATATCCTCCGCCTCCTTCTGTGTATACTGTGCATGTGTGTTCATGTGGGCAGGGGACAACCTTCAGTGTTGTTTTGAGATAGGGCTTCTCATTAGCCTGGAATTCACTAATGAGGCTAGGCTGGCTGGCTCTCAAGCCCCAATGGAGCTTCCTGTTCCTATCTCCCCAACACTGGGATGACAGGCATTGATGAAGGTAGTCGGATGGAACTCGGGTTCTCTTCCATGTGAGACAAGCACCTTCTGAGCCATCTCTCTCGTCCTTCTTGGATCTTCCTAAGGTTGCCTTTGCTTTGGAGTTGGCAGAAAGTAGGAAGTTGATGACCAAATGACTTGTTGACGAAGTCTCACAAGTAACCATTGTCGGACGCTATTATTTATAACCAGGTGTATTTCTTTAAGATGTGCAGTGTCTAAATGCACTGTGAAATATGCAGAGTTGAACATTGCAAACACTGGATCCTTTTGTCTAACCCAGGTGGGTAAGGCAGAGCAGCAAAGCTGACTCACCTGAAAACACTTCAAGGCATAGTCATAGAGGTAGAAACACCAACCTGGCTTTGGCTTCTTTATACCAGTTTTAATAACCCTCAGCTTGCCTGATTATACTTATCCTCATTTGTGGACAACCACATTCTCCTTATATGTCAGCAAAAACTGGCTGGGAAGTGAAGTGTGTACTGCAGATGTCTGTTAGATAAAGCTTCTATTACTACAAAAGGAGAGAATGAATTCTGGGGAGACAATGATGTCACATCCGCTCTAATCCCACCAGCACTTGGAGGCTGAGGCAGGAGGATGGTGAGCTCTGGGCCAGCCTGAGCTACATAGCAAGACCTTTTCTCAAACAACAACAACAACAACAACAAAGAAGAACAAAAACACATTAGGAGAGGGCAGCAAGAAAATACATTTATTTTAGGAAGTCTTGGCTTAAGTTAAAAAGCCATCAGGTCTCTACTATGAGATGTCCAACAAGAAGGATAGGAAAAGGGAATTTTCCCCTGGGAGTTTAGAATAAGAAAAGAGGTCCAGTGCTTATGGATGAAGGAGAGGAGCAATAGAGAAGCAAGAGATGGGACTGAAATCAAAGAGAGTTTATTACAGGTTGGAGTTATCACATCCCACTGAAAGAACCAGGGCAGAGAAAAGCTCATTTGATTTGTCCTTAGCTCCCTCTGTGGTGGGGCATTGGCGACCAATTCAGTTCAACTCAAATCATGAGGCGATTCACGGTGCTGATAAAGAAAACTGGCTTTCTCATTTTTCTGCTCAGCAGGCTTTATGAAAAATATTGAGTTGCTTCTGGAAGCTTCGGGTCCCTTCGTCTTTGGTAATCAGGGATGTTTAGAGGAGATTGCTCTGTTGTGGAGTGTTTTTCTACTACCCTGTCAGCCAAAGGTTCTTCTGGCTCCTTCCAAGGACAGGGCTCCCTGCTACTCATGAATCCCAGGTAGTTGCTGCTGTTGGCAATTCTGTGGAGACTTTTATCCCAGAGCCTCAAAGTCCCAACAGCCTTTGGCATTGAAGATGCACTGGCATTCTCTTTTTAAATTAATCCTTTTATTTATTTATTTGCAAGGGGAGGGAGGGAAAATATGGGTGTGGCCAGGGCCTTTTGCCACTGAAAATGAACTTCAGACCCATGTGATATTTCATGCATCTGCCTTTTCGTGAGTACTGGGGAAATGGAACCCAGGCTGTAAAGCTTTGCAAACAAGTGCTTTTAATCTCTCAACCATCTCTCCAGGCCCTGCACTGGGATTCTTAAAACACTTTGTCATCATTAGTGCTTCAGCTATAACAGAGGTTTGGGGGTTAGAGAAATCTTTGCCTCACTTTTTATTTGAAGGTTTTTTTTTGGAAAGAGGAAAGGAATAAACTGTGTGTCGGAGGTGCAGGCTGAGGCAACAAGATGTGATGGGAAGAGTTGAGCAATCTGGGGACAAGTCCTAGCCACTCCTCTTAAGGGTGTGCAACCTCGTGAGCAAGGAACTTAGCCTCACTGAGATTTAAATTCCTAATGTGTGGACAATCACACACAGTGCAGAGAGTGGTGTGAGATTACGTGTGTATATCAAAATGCATGGGTTCTAACAACATGTGCACAGTAAGTGGCAATGACTGCCAGAATGAGGAGTCCTGTGTGGGGCCTGGGTCTTCTGTTTTATTCTAAACTTCACACATGAGCATTCCATCATCTCCCTCAGTGCCATCCACAGGGTTGATGAATCACTGGCTCCCCCTTCCCTGCTTTTTCCTCCCTTGCTGAAGAGTTCTCCCGACTTCCTAATGCAGGCAATCCAGGGTCACAATGCCCACTGACTCTTTTGGTCTTTACTTGATGGCCAGGCCTGAGACTTTCAGAACTCAAATGGAAGGAAACCTTTCTTCCTATCCTGGAGATCTCTCTCTTTTTTAAATGTTTTATTTATTCATTTTTCAAGCAGAGAGAGAGAGAGAGAGAGAGAGAGAGAGAGAGAGAGAGAGAGAGAGAGAGAGAGAGAGCGAGAGCACCAGGGCCACCACCTTGTGGGTCTGGCTTATGTGGGTCCTGGGGAATTGAACTCAGGGCCTTAGGCACTGGAGGCAAATGCCTTAACCGCTGAGCCATCTCTCCAGCCCTGGAGATCTCTTTGTTCCCAGTTTCCCCTCTCTCATAAGCCATATATGCATTTCCTGAGCATACACAGAGAGGACTGAGGTGATGGGCAAGACTGCTTATGGACACAGTCTAGTTCAGCTGCCTTGAATGCCCAAACTGTCTAACATTATCTAAGGCAATTCCCTCCCTCCCTCCCTCTTTCCCTCCCTTTCTTATTTTGTTCTTTCCTTCCCCTCCTCCTTCTTTCTCTCCCTTCCTCCATCCCTGCCTTCCATTTTCAAAACTATATTAGCATATGTGAGTTGTCAAAAATGGGTTTCATCGCGACATTTTCCTAGTGCATGTAATGTACTTTGACCATAACCACCTTCCATTACCCTCTCTCATCCCCCTCCTTCTCTCTGTGGTCTCCTTCCTCTTTTTTCCTATTCTAGATTCCACAATTAAGAAGAAACATGTGATATTCATTTTTCTGAGAGCACCTAACATCATAACCTACAGTTCCAACCATTTCCAGGGTACATTTGTAATACAGGCTGAGAAGTTGTGTGTTGTTAAACATGAAGCAATAGAACTGTATTCTTTTTTCTTTGATGTGAAGGAGGAGACATTGTGTAGGAAAGGGTTAATTGGTGTAGGGCGTTGTGTGTGAGCTTAGTGCGTGGGGGTGTTTGTTTGTGGAGAGGCTGTTGGTTGTTGAGGCAGTGTGTGAGGTGGTGGTATTTGAGGCGTGTTAGTGTGGTGGGAGGTTTGGAGGTGAGGTGGTGGGAAAAAAGTGCAAAAATATGTAGCCCAGGCTGGCCTCAAACTCATGATCCTCCTGCCTCCGCCTCTTCAGCAATATCCTACCGGCGTGTGCCACCACAACCGACAGAACTGTATTCTATATGTGCTGATATATTGAGGTAGAAGGAAACCGGCCTCCATGGAATTGGTCAGTCTTTGGTTAAATTCTGGCTTACCCATTGCTAGTTAATGTGAACCTGAGCCAATTCTTGACTTCTTTGAGTTATGGTTTCTGTGGTGGTTTGAATGTGAATGTGTGTCCCTCATAGCCTCAGGTATTTTTGATTAGGCTAAGCTTCTTGCCCAAGTCTCCAACAGCCTGCTGGAGAAGGTGTGTTTGGGAGCAGATCTTTTTGTCTAGCCCAAAGGTGTGTGAGAGAGCAGTTTCAGTTCTGGGTGTTCATGCTTCTTTGTGGTGCTGGCTGTTGATGGTTTCTCTCTGCTTGGATCTATGAATGGGAGCCAGCTTCTTCCGCGAATGATGGAACTTCCCCTGCATCTGTAAGCTTGGAATAAATCCTTTCCTCCTGTAAACTGTGTCTGGTTAGATGTTTGTCCCAGAAATGTGGAGCTGACAGCAACAGTATCTTACTTGGCAAAATGGAGGTTATAAATCTTTCTGAAGGCTTATGTGGGGGAAATAGAGATTAATGGAGAAAATGCTGAGTGTATGTGTGAATGTGTGTGTGTATGTAAGTGTGCGTGTGTGTGTGCGTGTGTGTGTGCGCGCGCGCGTATGAACATGCCATGCTGTGCATGTGGAGGTCAGAGAATAAATTCAGGTGTTGGGCCTATCTTCTTTGTTTGAAGTAGGGCCTTGGCTCCTGAGCTTCTAGGCAATTCTCTTGTCTCCCCTTCCTTTCTTACCACCAGCATGCTGGGATCATAGATGCTCTTACTACAGCATTCTGCTTTTACATGAGTTTTGAGGATCCAAACTCAGGCCCTCATATGTGTATGACAATCACTTTATGCACTGAGCCATCTCTCCTCCCACAAGTGTTATAAACATGGAAAATTTTATGCTGGTGGCCAGTTAAGTTCTTCCCAAAATGCCTGAATACATTCTGAAGGTTTGTTACAATTTTCATATAGACCGTATTAGCATATAACATATGTGTATCAAAAATTCTCAGCCTTGAAATATTAGAGTCAGATGGGGGCTGTAAAGACCCTGCAAGATGAAGATCAGGAACTCAGGACTTCTATTTTCTTTATGTTTCCCCAAGTCATAGTGCAATGCTATTTGTTAAAAGAGGTGCAAGGATAAATATGATATGCTTACACATCTGCAACTTGAAAAGCTGACTAGATGAAGACATTTAAGCAATTCATTTTGATGAATTCACTCTGCTGAACTAACTTATCTAGTAGTAGGTTGTGGGTTTTGTCTCAGCCACACGCTGCTGGGATGACTCTCCAAACCAGGCAGAGTTATAGGAGGAAGGGTTTTATTGAAGTTATAGATCCAGGGGAAGTTCCATAATGGTGAAAGAGGCTGGACCCCCTTTCACAGTTCCAAACACAAACACATACACACACACACACAGAGAGAGAGAGAGAGAGAGAGAGAGAGAGAGAGAGAGAGAGAGAGAGGCCATCACCAACACCACACACACATACACACACACACACACACACACACACACACACACACACACACACACACACACACACCAGCTAACAGTTGAGAGCAGGGTAGAGATTTCCTTCCCCTTCATATAACCTTAGGGTGGGGTCTTGTAACCCTTTCCCAGACTTGTAGACTCCCTGAGTCTCTGGAATTTCCTTCCTGCACTGACCTCCCAGGAAAGGATGTTTGTTTCTAGCTAACATGACTTTCTGAATCACCTGAGCCTCCCTTCATTTTGGAGGAAATCTACTACACAGCACTCAAAATCATTGTGGATGGGTAACAGTGATTCAAGTTGACAACAAAGCTTAACCATCACAGGTCTTTTTTGCGTATTCAAATTAAATCTAAAAATAAAGTCAGTTTTGAAGATCTCAAATATTTCCTTGAATTTTAAAAGAAAGAAAATGTGTATATTTTAAAATAAAGTAAGTTCTATTAGTCAGCACTCTTTAGAGGAACAGAATGTCTAGAATATGTATTGAAAAGATCCACTGGATTACTTTACAAGATGTGGGCTGCAAAGTGTAACAGTAGCTGTCTGCAAGCTGGAGAGTCTGAGAACCCAGTAGCTGCTCAGTCCATAAAGCTGGATGCAGACTGGATATTGGAGAACTTGTTATAGTCAGAATCAGTTAGCTAATACCTGAGCCCTCAGGTCCTGAATACCTCTCATCAACAGCCACCACCTCCCAGCCTTATTGCACTGGGGATGAAGTTGTCAGCCTGTGAACTTTGGGGACATACTCAAATCTTCTCGGGAGATGAAAAAACCAAAATACACTATTGTATGGACAATTACTGTTGAAGAATTGTCTTGTACATTTCACAATTTTTATTACTCCTGTTTCAATGTTATTTTAATGTGAAACTATAGACATTCTGGTCACATTTGGAAAAAAAACTCTTATCTAGCTTCTCAGTTGTTTTCTAAGGAGCAACATCAGGGTTTGAACAAATAACTAGGAACAGCATAAGGAATATATTGGAAACAAATAGGTGATGGTATTATGATTATGGATATTGCCACTTCAAAAGCACAGGTGTGGAAAGACTGGACGTCCTCTATGTTCACTTAAAGACTTTCTCTTATTTTGTTTCATCCTCCAGAACACCCTCCTGCACTAACCAGAGGTCAAAAGTGCTGATCAAAGGAATCCATTTCATTGGTCAATATCCATTGGAACTCAAAGGTAAAAAAAATTCTCAATCATATTTATTTTCAAGTGCATGGGTTTTTACTCATGTAACATAATTCCTGAATTTTAATATATTCCAGAAGATTGAGGCATATTTTTTTTGTAAGTGTGTGTGTGTGTGTGTGTGTGTGTGTGTGTGTGTGTGTGTGTGTGTGAAATATGATTCAGTGGGTGGTGACTGAGGTCTGGAGAGAGTTGAGACTCATGGATTGCTGATAGCTCACCAACAGGACATCAGTCCTAGCATGATGTACATTGGACACATATGTGATGTGGATAAAAATGACATTTTCTGGGACTTTCCATAATTCAGAGAGACCTAAATTCAAAACATTTCAGAGACATGTCTCACACCTAGATTCTATGAGTCTGTGGATTTCAGCCATTAGCCAGCACTCCCTGAACATCAGAACATTTTTTTTTTAACCATAAAGTGACCATGCTACTTTGGCTAATCTCTGTGCCTCCTCACTGTAAAATTAGGAGCTTAGTTGGGGGAGCATAATGCCTGTTTCCACTATGTATGAGTTGATGAGGGGTAAATTATACCATCTGTGTGAAAGAGGAAGACAGAAAAATCGATACCTCTTTTTCGATATTCACCAACATTCATGAAAGAGGGTTACTCCCTAGCTGGGTTAGCCAGCAAGTACTAAACATAGAGAATCATTTTTATTTTTTTTATTGATATCTTTATTATCCTTAGTCAGATACATTGTATGAGCAAATCTTATGATTGTATGCCCATTTCCTTCCTTTCTGTCCCCAACTCACTGGGGGCCCTCCTGGTGGACGTACTGGATCAGTCCATGGGGTAAGGGTCATGAATAGTTCAGGAGGTAGCCAGGTTCCCCATTTGTGTGCTGTTGCTAACGGGGGCAATGTCTCTGGATATTCTCCCCCACTGTGGCTCTTACAATCTTTCTGCCCCCTTTTCTGCTCAGTTCCCTGAGTCACTGTGGGTGGGTTTTAAGTCAGCTTTATTGTTGAGATCTTAAGAGTCTCTGCACTTCTGCTTTGAGTTTTGTTGGATATTTTTGGTGACTGTCTTGTTGCCTCATTCTGGATTAACTGACTTGCTGTGATGATAGGTCTCTTGTTTATCATGTCACTTTCTCATAGGTTTCATTTGGGACCTACATGATAGGCCCTGGGTGGTTCATCTCCTGCCAGGATGTCAGCCATCATCCTGTGGCTTATTGGTGGAGTTGGATTGACCACGGCTCTCTCACTGCCTTCTGAAAAATACAAACAGAATCTCCATTGGAGAGTGAGATCAGTATGGGTTAAATGAGACACACACACACATTGCTAATTTGGCAAGATTCTATTGGGTGTAGCCTCTCTCTAGCTCTCTGGTAGTGGGAATTTCCCCTTGGAGCCCAGGTTTTTGGTCCCCATATCATTTTGACCTGGATCCCAATCCAGTTAAGGGCTCCTTGTCACTGAGTGGATCTCTTGGCCAATTTGAAAGCTATTGACAACCCCCTAGGTTTCAGCACCACAATTGAACAGGCGATCACTTCTTGACTCACTGGTCTCTCCCAATAGAGCAGTGTTCAGTAGAGAATCATTTTTCTCTATGCTAATTGTTCCTTGGTCCCTGACCCTTGGGATAACCTCATGAATCTTTCCTGTCTTATTTTAGAAGTTTGAATATTCTTTCATATATGTTACGAGGCTCTCATTCCTACACTTTAACTGTGGTACTGTGCACTTTGTAACAACAAGCAATGGAGATATGTGCAATGCATGTTTTGAAGTAGTTTCCTTAGCAACAGCTTCATTAAGAAAAATATCTCAAAGGACATATCTTCTCCTTTACCCCCAAATCTAGTCCCTAGCCACTGCTTAACCTCCCCTTTTTTACTGTAAGACCAACCATAGAATTATGCACTCTTTGAGAATCTATTATAATTTGGAGGAGGAGCCAGGACTCTAGAGATGCACATAACGTGTGGGGTTATATTTGGTGGGTGGGTGCTGTTTCTAAGCATATGTATTTACCTGCCCTGTTTCTCCCTTGGAACTTACTCATAAAATTGAGTGACCTGTAAAAGCTGTCTTTCCTTACCTTGCCTGGATTTTCTTACCCTTGTGCCTTTTACTTCTTAATATTGCTCTGAAATGCAAACACTTCAAACCATAGAAACCAGTGTGCAAATATTGAGGAAAATCAGCTGTTTATTGAGAGTCATAAGGACTGAAGCGGATGTGATCTTGCCGTCATTCAGTTAAGTAATGGCTAACCCCTCACTGCCTCTCTCTTTCTTTATCTTTCGGGCAGAGCATCTGTAGTATGAGATAATCCCTGGAAGCCTGTGGAGGCTTCTTATATTTTAATTATTATTTTTTTAAATTTGGGGTACTGGATACTGGAGTAGAGACTCACTTGAATTTGCCAACATTATCTGATAAGTGTTACTAAAGCTCCGATAACATTGGTCCAGTGTGAGTTGGCATTGCCTAAGCTTGCTTCCCGCCTTCATTCAACCTTTTTTTTCTTCCTTTTTTTTGTTTCTATTTTTGTTTATTGGAGGTGGGGTCTCACTCTAGCTCAGGCTGACCTGGAATTCACTATATAGTCTCAGGGTGGCCTTGAACTCACAGTGATCCTCCTACCTCTGCCTCCCGAGTGCTGGGATTAAAGGTGTGTGCCTTCAATAAGAAACCAGATGAGACCACAGGAGCTTTGGTTCTGGGGACGAAGATTCCCGTCTAGTCACTTCAGGGTGGGAACACATTAGATTAAGAAAAGAGGCTTTCTGGTCTTTCCTAGGCAACTGCCCACCAAATAGCATTGACCTTCTTAATGTCACCTATCTGAAGTCTATCATAGGTAAGCCATGAAATAATTTTTAAAAGTAATTTATTCATTTCAAGAAGAGAGAGAGAGAGAGAAAGAGAGAGAGAGAGAGAGAGAGAGAGAGAGAGAGAGAGAGAGAGAGAGAGAGCGCGCGCCAGGGCCACACCTTGTATGTCTGGTTTATGTGGGTCCTGGGAATTGAACCGAGGGCCTTGGGCACTGGAGGCAAGTGCCTAAACTGCTGAGCCATCACTAGAGCCTAGCCATGAAATAATTTTTTTTCTTTTTATTGTCCATAATGAGTTACAACATTTAGTGGGCAAACAATGAGTTGTTATCCCCAATTCCCCGCTGCCCTCCCCTCCCCACTCCGCTGGATAACCTCCTCCATGGGTCATCTGGATCAGTCCTTGTGACAGGGGACCATGGACAGCCTAGTATTCAGCCAGGTTCTCCTGGCCCAAGTGTGTTGTTGCTGAGGGGTGTCATGCCTCTGGATAGTCTCCCCCACCATGGCTCTCACAATCTTTCTGCCCCCTCTTCTGCATAGTTCCCTGAGTCATGGTGGATGAGTATTAAGGCTGCTTTAAGGTTGTGAGCTTAGTGGTCTTTGTGTCGAAATCGTTGGTTTCTGTCTCACTGGCTTATCCTGTGGCTGTGGGCCCCTTGTTCATCCCGTCATTCTCTGTGGGGTTCCATTTGGATCCTCCACGATATGACTGTGGTGGGTCCTCTCTTGCCAGAATCTCAGCTATCGGCCTAAGGTCGGTTGGTAGGGTTAGATGGGCCCCAGCTCTCTCGCTGCATCCTGAAAAATACAAACACAATCTCCATCAGAGAGTGAGATCAGTGTAGGTTAACAAATATACACATTTCTGGATTACCTAGATTCTATTTTTAGTAGCCTCCCTGTCAATCGCTCCCATAGTGCATCTTGTCTTGGGAGCCTAAGAGTACGGGATCCGGTGCCTATCGCCCTGAATCCGCCATGAAATAATTTTAATGTCATTTCCTCCATCATTATTTTCTCTCCAGATGTCATTGCTAATACACTCACATGAGGATTCGCACTGCCTGCTTCTGCTTCTGTGCAGGAGGCTTTGCTTACCCTGTGGACTTGTTTGAAGGACCTGAGGGGTACCTACCAGCCCTTTCCTCACTCCTGTTAAAATGCTCAGAATGTTTTTTTTTTTAAGTGTGTCTCTCTCTGTGAGTGCACGCGCACACAGGTGCGCGTGTAAAGATCAGAGGACACCCTTGAGGTGTTGATCCCTTCCTTCCACCTTATCAGCTTTGAACCACTGAGTCATGTCGCATGTCTGTTGGGATGTTCCACGTGTTTAGTAACAGTGAAACCACTGATGGACACGGAGCAACAAGAGAAACATTGTCATTGAATGGCATGTCTCTCATTTCTTCTTTTTAAATTCATTTTTATTATTTATTGATATTTAAAATAAAAGGTTGTACTCTTGGGCCTCTGCAACCTCCCCCAATTCTGCTGGGGATCTTATTCATTGGGGTTATTGATATTCATTGTGAGAACCGAGAAGCCTTAGTTAGTCTCTTTTGGGGGGAGACCAGGTGGTCAGGGTCTCACCCCAAGACTGTTACAATCTTTCTGCCCCCACTTCCACTCTGTTCCCCGAGGCTTTGTGGGAAAGATGGAGATCTGATATAGTATTGAGTTCTCTGTAGCCTCTGGATTTTTGTTTTGATGAGGTCTGTCGCCATCTCATTGGAACTGGTTTTCAGTCTGGCCATGAGAGCAGTATTCCTGTCACGGCTCCCTCTGGGATTACGTCTGGGCCTGGGGAGATGAGGTGGAGGTGACCATCTCCTGGAGGACAATGGGCTCTCTATTCTTTTTTGAAAAAATTATGTATATATCTGCAAGCAGAGATTCTTCACATCATCTCTTTGACCTGGACCCCTATACTACTCCTCAGATCTGCACCCCTCATATAATCCTCAGACCTTCACCCATTATATCATCCCTTAGAACTGCACCACTCATACCATCCCTCAGACCTGCGTTCCTCAAACTACTCCTCAGACCTGCAAGCCTCATACTACACCTCAGACCTGCGCCCCTCATAACACCCTCAGACCTGCACGCCTCATACAACCCCTCAGTCCTGCATGCCTCAAACTACCCTCAGACCTGCACCCATCATACCACCCTTCAGACCTGCACCCCTCATACCACCCCTCAGACCTGCACCCTCATACTACCCCCAGATCTGCACCCCGTATACCACCCCTCAGACCCGCACCCCTCATACCACCCCCACAGTCCTATACCCCTCCTACAACCCCTCAGACCTGCACCCCTCATATACCCCCAGACCCGCACTCCTTATACCACCCCTCAGATCTGCACCCCTCATACTGCCCCTTAGGTCTTCACCCCTCATATGACTCCTTAGTCCTGTGTTGTGGCCAGCTTTTCATTGCTGCACAGGAAAAATCCTGATCAAAAGACTCTTGTGAATGAATGGGTTTATTTTGGCTTACAGACTTGAGGGGGTAACTCCATGATGGCAGGGAAAGCGATGTCATTACCAGAGGGTGGACATCACCTCCTGGCCAACATCAGGTGGACAACAGCAGCAGGAAAGTTTACCTAACACTGGCAAGGGGAGCCAGCTTTAATACCCATAAACTCACCCCACCCCAATAACACACCTCCAACAAGGTCCCAAAACTGCTATCAGCTGATCAAGCATTCAGAACACATACATTTTTGTGGGACATCTGGACACCCCCTCATACCAACCTTTAGGCCTGTACTCCAACCCTGCTGAATTCTCTGGAGTGTCACTTCCACAGCTGAAAGTTTGGACCATGGAAGCAGGCTTGTTGGTACCTCTCTCCTAGGCCAGATCAGAACAAAACCTTATGGACCTGGAAATCCTTTAAAATATTTAATGCATATGAGTGTGGACTTCCTAGATTCTACTCTTGTTCCCCATTTTTTAAAAAAAGAATTGAAGACTAGAGCTACAGAGACCAGGGGTGTTGCTGATGATCTCTTAGACACTGCCAAAGAGAGCTGGGGACAGTAGTATAGCTTTGGAGAGAGATAGAATAGTGGAAGAATAAAATAAGACATTAAAATACAGAGGAAGGTGGGTGGCTGACTACGACACTAGCACACTGAAAATCTTTTTCCTTGTTTGATAATTTATATTATAGTAAAAATTTGGGAGTTGCTATAGAAAAAGAGTAATAAAATGATACTAATTAGCATATTAATAATTATACTATCTCTTCCTAAACTTATGTAATTTTTCTGCAAAGAGCTAAAATGGTTTTTAAAAGCTCTAATGATATTATATTTTGGGGCAATGTGTCTATAATAGACATTAATTATATGGTATTAAACCAATCCATAGAGCTTTTGAAAGGAACAATAGGCTAATAAAACAGCAGAAACCTAATTGCTACTCTAAGAATTTAGAATTGAAATTGCTTCATGGTAGGAAATATGTTAATAGGAAAAATACCCACAAGCCTTTGATATGATGTAGTTTCTCAGTGAGGGAAAATTTAAACAAAATCAAGAAAAACAAATTATTTAGACCTTGTTACATTGTTGAATTTATTTCTAAAACAGCTTGTTGTATCCTTCTCAGAGCCTTCTGTAAGTCAGCCACTAGAGAGCAAACTTCTTCTTTTTATCAAGTTGTAGTTTTATTTTTTTAAAAAAAGCTTATAGGACATACATAGGTATCCTCACAATACCACATTATCTCAGACTGGAAAATCTAATAATACAGCTTCTAGGTGCCTGAAGCGGTGGGTGTGGGGGATAGACCTGGGGAATTCTGAGGCCATTTATATGAAAAACATATAAAAGAACAAGATAACATGTGGTAGATGTGTTGAACCATCTTCCCGGAGTGCAAATGAAACCTGATGGTAATGGAGCATAAAGTCTTATGTTTCACTCTATGTAATAAAACGTGATAAGCACTGTTTGCTCTGACAGGCATCTTGGGCCTTTTTTTCTAGTCTAGGTCTCGAGAGAGCTCAAGGAAATGATGAAATGTGGATAAATTACATTGTCAGGTACTTCTGCAGCCTTCCGTTCCAGAGGCTCCAGGCAGGCACGAGAAAGCTCAAGAACATTCTCATCTATTGGACTAACCGCCACTGTGGGCATCTCTTCCAGAAGTCAGCATTGTTCCCAAAACATCAGTATGCATGCAGATCAATTTGCTAGAGACTGTCAGAAGCCCTGGGATGCATTGCACATAGAAGCCCTCATCCACCAGGCTCCAGGGGCCTGTTAGCCTGATTTTACCAGGATTGAGAGATGCTCACCTGAACCAAACTCCTTTTGTTTCTGGTAGCCTGTTAGCAACCATAGATATATATGGATGAACAAAGTTGTTGGAATCAAATTATTGGAATGAATTGTCTGGGCTTGGGCACACTTGCGAGTGAGCAGCCTAAAATTTAGACCTTTGGAGTCTGAAAACACAATTTAATAGCTAAGGTAGGTTATAAAGGATATCTAGGAAAGGAGATTTCAAAATCTTCCAAGAGAATATGTCCCAAGGTTTATTGCCATTTTAGTTATTTTTCTCAAGTTGAGTTGACAGAGGAAATATTACCAATATGTTTGACTTGTAAAAAAAATGTCCATTTCACAGATTTACCTAACATAGTATGTATCAGTTACTTTTCCCCTGCTGGGACAGAAAATCCAAACAGAGGCACCTTATGGACAGAAAAGGGTTCAGTTTATAGTGCTAGAGTTCATCATGGCTGGGAGAGCATGGCAGGAGCAGGCAACGGCATCTCGTCACCACAGCAGGGAGGAAGCAGCGAGAATGATGGGTGCTCAGCTAGCTTTCTCATTTTTATACATCCCACAAGCCTAGCCCATGGGGTGGTACCACCCACAGTTAGGGTGGGTCCTCCCACCTCAACTGATCTAGGAAATCCAGATGTGGCCAAGAGATTTGTTTCCATGGGGATTCTACATCCTGTCAAATTGACAACCAGAGATTAAGTATCACACACATGTTATGCTACAGGACCTTCTGTGGACAGCCTTCACGGGGTGCTGTACCCCAGTTCACAGCCCACCAGCATGACTACTGCCCACTCAGCACTCAGTCGGTACCAATGCCACCCACCAGGGTACATTCTGAACTCATCACTGGATGAGTGATGTTGGGCAACGGTCTCAGAACCACAGTGAGGCCATCTTGAAGCTGCAGGCAAACAGCACCTTTCTGTGTTCTCTTCAGGCTCTTAGGTGTGTCCGTGTGTTTCCAAGGTCAGTAGGGAGCCCGACCAAATTAAATTCTTTACGGACACATTAAGGGATGGACATGGAGCTAAACCCAAGGACGCCAGGCTGCACATCTGACTCAATGCTATTGCTCCAGGGAATAAGGGGAGTTAAGGAGAGCAGCTGCTCCACAGAACCTCTTCCTTTGGCCCAGTTCTGGGCTCCTGATTCCAGTGTGTGTGTGTGTGTGTGTGTGTGTGTGTGTGTGTGTGTGTGTGTGTGTGTGTGTGCGTGTATCTCTAAGACCCCATGACCCTGGAAAAATTGCTCTCATAGTGCTTAGATTCCTGCAAGCCAAAATGAGGGAAGGCCTCAGAGAGGCCCACACACCAGCCTTCTCAACTCCATGCCCTCAGGGCTTCTCCTGGGTGGCAGCCTCATCTTTGTCAGCTTTATTCTTGGTCACTTTCCAGAAAGCCCCTGGCAATGCTCAGAAATTCTGGGTGGGTGCAGAGTCTCTCCGATCTGGTGCAATCCAGTTTGTACCCTCAGGTTGCCCGGCAGGGCACCTCAGTCACACGTCAGCCCTGATCAGGGGTGAGCTATGCCCGTAGTGACTGAAACTCAGGAAAGTTTTTCAGTTTTCCTGCCTGCCTAGGCAACCAGGTGTATTCTAGTGGATAGTTCCAAAATACATTATGATTATGAATTTTTTTTTCTCGAGTTAATAATTGTCACTTTCATTTGCATAGATGATTTTGACAGATGAATCTTCCTACCTTCTCTAGGTCTGAAAATGGCCCTCTACAATTTTATTTTCCACACGGTTAAATCAAAAGATTAAAATCACCATTGGTGTATCAAACATTGACGGCTATTTTTGATTTTTTTTTGATAATGCATTTGATGTATTTTCATCTGAATTTTAATTTTAAATTACTAAAAGACACGTGCTCAGTGGTTAAAGGCAACTGATTACCGTGGTTGTCAGCCCGCATGTAAAGCTGGGTGCGTGACATGCTTCTAGCTCAATTCCTGGTTTATTTCTTGTGTCCTACAACCAAAGTACCTGGTGTCTTTAGCAATAGTGTCTTATCATCTAGTCTGGTGGGCATCCTTGATCTCCCTTCTGAAGAACTCATAGGGCGATAACCTCCCACCCCTGTACTGAGATTTTCATTTAATAACTTATGGAGGGCTGGAGAGATGGCTCAGTGGTTAAGGCACTTGCCTCCAGTGCCTAAGGCCCCAGGTTCAATTCCCCAGGACCCAAATAAGCCAGATCCACAAGGTGGTGGCCCTGGTGCTCTCTCTCTCTCTCTCTCTCTCTCTCTCTGCTTGAAAATGAATAAATAAAATATTTTAAAAAATAACTTATGGATTCTGGGAACAGAATTATTCACCAACACAGGGTACTTCTATTCAAAAATCTTTAAAATAAATTATATAATATATACATATATTTATAATAAAGCACTTTAAAATAATTGATTGACTTGAGAAAGAGAGAGAGGGAAAGGGAGAGGAAAAAAGAAAGAGTGTGGGTGAACCAGGGCCTCTTGCCACTGCAAATGAACTCCCTATAAGCATGCTGTGCATCTGGCTTTCTATGGGTCCTGGGGAATTGAACCTGGGTCAACAGGCTTTGTAGGCAAAGCTCCTTTAACCAATTAGTTATCTCCCCAGTCCTCAATTATATTTTAAAATTAGCTCACAAAGAAGTAGATTGTCTTATGGCCTTTTCACATACATCCTTGGTTTCCGTTAACTCTTCCTCAACCCTTACATCCCTATCCGCCCCCCATGCCTACTTCAATGTTTCCACCCCCCAGTATTCTCTGAAGCTAGGATCTACATCTGAGAAAAGCCATATCTGGTCTTTGTCTTTTTGATCCTGGGTTACCTCACTCAGTAGAATCATTTCCAGTTTTACCCATTTTTCTTCCAATTTCATATGTTCGTTTTTCTTTTCAGCTGAATAAAACTCCACTGTGGATATGTACCAGAGCTTCATTATCCACTCATCACTTGATGGACATCTAGGCTGACTTCATTTCCCAGCTATTGTGGATAGGGCAGCAATGAACGTGGATGTGTCAGTATCTCTGTGGTAGGCTTTAAGACTTTGCGAAACCTCCACACTGATTTCTATAGTGGTTGTATCAATCCACACCTCCACCAACAGTGAATCAGGCTTCCACTTCCCTATGTCCTCACCAGCATTGGCTGTCATTGGTTGTATTGAGGACAGGCATTCTGACAGGGCGAGGTGGACTCTCAAATGAGTTTTAATTTGCATTTCCCTGATGGATAAGGCTGTTGGGCACATTTTTAAAAGATATTTATTGGCCCCTCATATTTCTTTTGAGAATTCTCTATTCAGATCAATATCATTTTTATTGGTTTTTTTTGTTTTCCTGATATATAGTTTCTTGAGTTCTTTGTGTTTTCTAGATATTACTCCTCTGCCAGATGTAGAGTTGGAAGACATCTCATTATTAATAGGCAGCCTCTTAGCTCAAGTAGCAGGTTCCTTTGCTATATAAAACCTTTTTAATTTCATGAGGTCCCATGTGTCAATTGTTGGCATTTTTTTCCTGCATGACCAGAGTCTTATTCAGACAGCCCCTATGCATACCTACTATTGAACTGCCTCCTGTACCTTTTCCTCCAGCAGGTCTTTGATCCATTTGGAATGGATTTTAGGTAGGGTAAAAGAAGAGGATCTAGTTTCATTCTGTCACGTGTAGATCTCCAGTTTTCACAGTACCAGAGAAAAGAGCTTTCTTTTTGGCACCTTCGTCAAAAACCAGGTGACTGTAGCTATGTCGGCTTACATCCAGGCTCTTTCTTTGGTCCACACGTCTGTTTTTATGTCAGTATCATGCTTTTCTTATTACTGTGGTTTTGTATTATAGCTTGAAATCAGGTATGGTGATACCTTCTACATTATTCTTTTTGCTCAGGATTGCTTTGGCTCTCACGAAACTTCTTCTTTTACGTGTGTATAGCATGTGTGGTGGTGGTGGTGTGTGCAAGGCTATGGAGTATGCATGTATGTGTGTGTGCAGATGCACACACCCCATGAAAATGGGTGCAAAGGTGTCCTCCACTAACTATTGCTAATCCACAGGTTTCCTTGAGCTGGAGTCTCTATAGAACCTAGAGCTGCTGTTTTCAGTCAGACTAGCTTACTGGTGTGCCCTAGAGTTCTCCAGTGTCTGTGCTCTGAAGGACTGGCATTATCGTCATGTGTGATCACATGTGTGATGATGTGCGTGCTGGGGAATCCAACTCAGAGTGAATCAGGGTTTTGTAGGGTTTTGTAGTCCTGATTGTGGAGAAGTTCTTGCCACACCCACTGAGCTATCTCCCTAGCTCCTATCTGGGAACTTTTGTGATTCCCTAAGAATTTTAGGAATGTTTTTTTTCTATTTCTGTGAAGAATATTGGAAATTTGATGGGGATGGCACCAAGTCTATAGAATTCTTTTGGCAGGAAGACAATTTTAATAATATTACTTGTTCTCATCCAAGAGTCAAAATGGCTCCATCTTCTAGTGACTTCATCAGTTTTCTTCTGTGTGTTAGATGTCACTGTAAAGATCTTCTACTTCTGTGGTTAATTTTTTTCAAGGTATTTAAAATCTGTTATTTTTCCTGTTTTTTTTTCAAGGTAGGGTCTCTCTCTAGTCCAGGCTGACCTGGAAATCACTATGCAGTCTCAGGGTGGCTTTGAATTTATGGCGATCCTCCTACCTCTGCCTCCCAAGTGCTGGGATTAAAGGTATGCGCCACCACACTGGCATAAAATTTTTTGAGGCTACTAATAATGTGATTGTTCCCTTGATTTCTTTCTCGGTGTGTTTGTTATTGGTGTATAGGAAGACTACTGACCTTTGTATGTTAATTTTGTACCTTGCCATTCTGCTGAAGGTATTTATCAGCTATGAAAATTTTCTGATGCAGTCTTTAGGGTTTCTTATTAGAATCACATCATCTTCAAATAAATATAACATAATTCCTTTCCCATTTCTCTCTCTTTTAGGCATGGATACTTATGTTTGGTTCTTGATCTTAGTTGGAAGTTCTTTGAGTGTTGTTTTGTACACTGAGCCTTCATTATATTGAGATGTGTCCCTCCATCCTGAGTTTCTTCAGATTTTTTCACCATGAAGAGATGGTGGGTTTTTCAAAGACCTTCTTTTGCATGTATTGAAGTGATCATTTGATTTCTGTCTTGAGACCATTTATGTGATGTATTACATTAATTGATTTTCGTAGGTTGAACCACCTCTGCTTCTTTAGAATAAAGCCACCTGATCATGATGAATTGCCTTTTTCACGTGTTTTTGAATTCAGTTTGAAAGTAGTTTATTGAGAATTTTATCACCTGTGTTCATCAGGGAGATTGATCTATAATTTCTTTTTTGTGCCATTATCTGGTTTGGGTATCAAAAACTTATTAGAATTGTAAAATGAGCTTGGGAATTTCATTAGTCAGGGGTTTCTAGATGCACAGAACTGATAGTATGAATACATACATATGATAAAATGTTTCTTTTAGATTGGTATGCATGGTATGGGCTGGGTAGTCCAACAATGGCTGTTTGCAGGCTGGAGAGTGTGTGAGAACCTTGTATCATCTCAGTCCACAAGTCTTCAGCAGTCCCAATATGGCGCTGAAGACTGGGAGGATTTCTGGAGAGGTGCAGTTCTTCAGTCCACAATTGAAGTCTGAAGAAGTTGGACTCCATATCCATGAAAGATGTCAGCAGTCGGGTACATGTTCTCTCCAGCAAGTAACAAAGACCACCAGACATGAAGTTACCATTGCTTCCTGGAACCTCTTTATACGTGAGCTGTCACCAGAAGGGCTGCCCACTGGGGGGGGGGGAAGACCTTTCCCCCTCAGGTAATCCTCCTGGAAACACCCTCACACACCTGCCTGAGAGGCATGATCCTACTTGATTCCTAATCTGATCAAACTGACAATGGAATTTAACCATCACAGAAATGTTCCTTTGTTTTCTATTGTATGGAACAATTTGAGAAGGAATAGTGTTACTTTTTCCTTTAAGGCCAGATGGAGCTCTATAGTGAATCTGTCTGTCTGGGCCTGGACTTTTTTTTTTTGGGGGGGGGAGATATTATTATTAATAATTACTACTGCTTCAATCTTGTTGCTTATTATAGATCTGTTTAAATTATTTATCTTGTCTTGGTGAACTTTGGTAGGTCATATGTATCTAGAAATTCAACTACTTATTTCAGATTTTCCTGAATTAGTGGTTCCTAAGATTTTTCAACATATATCTTTATAACTTTGAATTTCATTGGTATCTGTTGTAATATGTCCCATTCTATCTATAATGCTTGAAATATGGGTCTTCTCTGTCTTTTGCTTAGTTTGATTAAATGTTTGTTGATTTTGTTTATTTTTTCAAGTATGCAATTCTTCATTTCATTGATTCTGATTGATATTTTGGTCTCTATTTCATTAGTTTTTGCCCTGATCTTATTTCTTCTTAAAAATATTTTTATTTATATATTTGCAAGCAGAAAGAGAGAGAAAGAGAGAGAGAGAGAGAGAGAGAGAGAGAGAGAGAGAGAGAGAGAGAGAGAGAGAGAGAGAATGGTGCCAGGGCCTCCAGCCACTGCAAACAAACTCCAGAGTCAATGTGCCATCTCGTTCATCTGGCTTTTCATGGGTGCTGGGGAATCAAACCCAGGTGGTTAAGCTTTGCAGGCAAGTACCTTAACCACTGAACAATCTCTCTAGTTTGATCTTATTTCTTTATGTCTACTACATTTGGGTTTGGTGTGCTCTCATTTTTCTAAGGTCCTAATGTTCATCATTATGTAATTTATTTGCAGCTTTTCTGATTTTTAATATCAGCACTTGTATGTATTAACTCCCGTTTGCAACTGCTTTCATTGTATCTTACAGGTACATTGTGCCTCCATTACCACTCAATTCTAGAAACTTTTTGATCTCCTTCTCAATTTCCCTGGTGATCCATTCATCATTCAATGGTGTGTTGTTTAATTGCCATGACTTTGTATATTTTCTGTAGTTTTTTTTAATTGTTTATTTCTAGCTGTATTCCATTGTGCTCAGGTGGAATACAAGAAGACATTTGAATTTTCCTGTATTTGTTGAGATCTGTTTTGTGTCCTAATATGTGATCTACTTTAGAGAAAGTTTCATGGGCTGCTGAGAAGAATGTTTACTCTGCAGGATTTGGATAGAAGCCTCCCTAGATTTTGTTAAGTCATTTAACTAACTTGTATTTATCTGTTTCCTTATTTATTTTTGTCAGGATAACCTTGGTTTGGTGAGAATGGGGTATTGAAGTCACTCACTAATACTGTGTTTGGGTTAATCTCTAACTTTATATCTAGTGGTTGTTGTTTTATGAAATTGTTTGCATGTGTGTTCATTATATGTGTGTTTAGAACTATAATGTCCTCATCTTGGTTTGTCCCTTAATCAGTATTAAGTGACATTATTTCTCTCTCTCTCTCTCTTGGTTTTTCAAGGTAGGGACTTGCTATAGTTAAGGGCTGAACTGGAATTCACTATGTAGTCTCAGGCTGGCCTTGAACTCAGGGCAATTCTCCTACCTCTGCCTCCCAAGTGCTGAGATTAAAGGTGTGTGCCACCATGCCAAGTTCTGTTTTTGACATTTGTTTTATAAGATGTTAGCGTAGTGAAGTAGCGATGTCTACTTGTTTTTTTTAGCTCTCTCTTCTTGAAATACATTTTTCTACCCTTTCATCCTAAAATAGTGTCCGTCATTGATGGTGAAGCATGTTTCTTTGAAGCAGCAAATAGTTGGTTATTGCATTTTAATCCAGTCTTCTTCTCTATCTTAAAAAA
>PVHP010024403.1:0-26474 GCA_004024765.1 Zapus hudsonius | reverse complement strand
CTCTCTCTCTCTCTCTCTCTCTCTCTCTCTCTCTCTCTCTCTCTCTCTCTGTTCTTTGAGGCAGGGTCTCACTATGGCCCAAGATGACCTGGAGCTCACCCTGTTGTAGCCTCAAGCTTCTACATCAGTCTCCCAAGTGCTAGAATTAAAGGCATGAGCGAGCCACCAAAACCAACTCAGCTTGCACCCTATCTTCCTGTTAATGTTGGAACCCTGGGATGGGTGAATGATGCAAGGGACAAAGGCTATAAACCTCTTGGGTCTGCAGTCTAGCTCTCAAAAATCAGAAATCAGCTCACTCACACCTTTATTCCCAGCACTATAGAGGCAGGGGTAGGAGAATCACTGTGGGTTCAAAGGCACTCTGAGACTACATAGCGAATTCCAGGTCAGCCTGGGCTAGACCCTACCTCAAAAAATAAAACAAAAAAATCAGAAACTGTGCTGGATAGATGGCTCAGCAGTTAAAGGCATTTGCTTGCAAAGCCTCAAGGTCTGGGTTCAATTCTCCAGTACCCACATAAAGCCAAGATTCACAAAGTGTAGTACATGTATCTGGAATTCATTTGCAGTGGCACTAGGCCCTATCACATCCATTATTTCTCTCTCTCTCTCTCTCTCTCTCTCTCTCTCTCTCTCTAGTTGAAAATAAAATTTTAAATCAGAAACCTCTCGTTTTCTTCTGCCATTCTCCCAATTCCTCATCTTCCCCTGGTCCCTGCAAAGATCTGGTCATTATAAAGATTTGTGGAGTTGCCAAGTGTGCTAGTGCACACCTATGGTCCCAGCACTAGAGAGGCCAAAGCTGGAGGATCGCTGTGAGTTCAAGACCAGTTTGGGGCTACAGAGTGAGTTCCAGGTTAGCCTGTTCTAGAGTGAAACTCTACCTCAAAATTACAAAAACAAACAGACAAAAATAAAATTAAAAAAAAAAAAAGACTTGTGGGTGAAGTGACCAGTGTGTAGTTTAGTTCCTGGGATGCAGACTGTTTCCAGAGGGCAGGGGTTGGGTGACAGTGGGTGGGCTCTGTCCTGTTATGCTCCTGCCTAAAATCCGCTCCAGGCTTTTCTTCCTGCCCTACTTTACAACTTTGCTCAAAGTCGCCAGACTTAGAGGGACTGTCGTACAGACCCTGGGACAGACTGAGGCCCTGGAGGGAAACCAGCCAAGGACCCACACAGTCAAGGTCAGCACAGACCCCAAAGGTGGGAATCCTTGGACCTTTCATCTCTTCTTCTTATCTCCGATTCCATTTTCTTCAGGATGGAGCCGGCCTCTAGGGAAAGAGGGAGGGGCCGGCAGGGACACTCTGTGCCTTGGGAGCTTCGACTGGGCCTGCTTCTAAGTGGTGAGGGGGCCTGGTTAGGCCCAGGGTTGTGGGATGTGATGATGGGTCCAGGGGAGGCTGCCTCAGGGCACATGGGTCAGGATCATCCTATAGCACCCACTGCCCTCAGTGCTGGCTGCCACATTGGCCCAAGCCCCAGCCCCGGATGTGCCTGGCTGTTCTCGGGGAAGCTGCTACCCAGCTACAGGTGACCTGTTGGTGGGCCGTGCTGACAGACTGACTGCCTCATCTACCTGTGGCCTGCATAGCCCCCAGCCCTACTGCATCGTCAGTCATCTGCAGGTGCTGCTGGGGACTGGGTGGGAGGCTGGGTCAGGATGGGGTAGGTGCAGACACTGATCCTAACCTCTACCCAACCCAGGATGAGAAGAAGTGCTTCTTGTGTGACTCCCGGCGCCCCTTCTCTGCTAGAGACAACCCGAATAGCCATCGAATCCAGAATGTAGTCACCAGCTTTGCACCACAGCGCCGGACAGCCTGGTGGCAATCAGAGAACGGTGAGGTTGGGAGTGTGGTCATGGAGTGAGCAACGGTCTGCCGACCAGTAGCCTCCAGTCCTTGACCTCTAATTCCTGCCACAGGTGTCTCCATGGTCACCATCCAGTTGGATTTAGAAGCTGAATTCCATTTCACCCACCTCATTATGACCTTCAAGGTTCCCACATGTCTGCGAACTTGCCCGAAGCATCCTGCTTTGCTCCCCATTGCCCCGGGACAGGGTCCTAGCTCTTAATCCTAGCCTCTCCAAGCTCATCTGCCATGCTCTGTCTATATGGGAAGTTCCATCATCCTCTGGGCCTTTACACATGTTCTTCTGTTCCAACCCCGGACTGGGTCAGATGCTATCTCCTACACCCCATGACACTAGAGCCAACCCCTCCCCATCTGCTCATTGTCTGGCCTTCACTGTCCCTCCCATTTGCCCTGGGGTTCTCAGTAGCTTGGTCTAGGGGTGGGGGAAGGTCCTGGTGCCTGTTGATTAGCCGTGCTCTTTCCCCTGCTCCCCAACCAGACATTTCGTCCTGCTGCCATGCTGGTGGAGCGCTCTGCAGACTTTGGCCGCACCTGGCATGTGTACCGATATTTCTCCTATGACTGTGGGGCTGACTTCCCGGGAGTCCCACTGGCCCCACCCCGGCACTGGGATGATGTAGTCTGTGAGTCCCGCTACTCAGAAATTGAGCCATCCACTGAAGGCGAGGTGAGGGCTGAGATATGGGTCGAGGAAGAGGGCGGGATGAAGGGTCTGAGGTAAGAAGATCTCATGTCGATGGATTCCCTGCCTTGCCAGGTCATCTATCGTGTGCTGGACCCTGCCATCCCTATCCCAGACCCCTATAGCTCACGGATTCAGAGTGAGTGCTCCACCCATTGAGCCTGGCACAGTCCCAGTGTCCGGTTGGGGACTATTTGGGGCCTCAGTAACTATTTTGGGTGCTTCCTAGGGCAGATGCCAAGCCCAGTTTAGCTCTGGTAGTAATAGTCAGGAGGTCTCCCAAGGTGACCTTGGCAGCTGCAGCCCCTGGGTGGGTATGGAACAGCAAGGACCTGCCTGACCAGTGAGACTCAACCCTTCTCCCCAACTCAGACCTTTTGAAGATCACCAACCTACGGGTGAACCTGACGCGGCTTCATACTCTGGGTGACAATCTGCTTGACCCACGGCGAGAGATCCGGGAAAAGTACTATTATGCCCTCTATGAGTTGGTTGTGCGTGGCAACTGCTTCTGCTATGGACATGCCTCCCAATGTGCCCCTGCCCCAGGGGCACCAGCTCATGCTGAGGGCATGGTGAGGGACTTCAAATATCTTTTTTTTTTTTTTTCGAGGTAGGGTCTCACTCTAGCCCAGGCTGACCTGGAATTCACTATGTAGTCTCAGGGTGGCCTTGAACTCACAGCAATCCTCCTACCTCAGCCTCTCGAGTGCTGGGATTAAAGTCATGCGCCACCACGCCTGGCTAACTTCAAATATCTTTGGTGGGGCTGGGAAGAAGGGTAGGCATGGCAAGACAGGGCTGACGACCTGCTTGTCTTCTTCTACAGGTGCATGGGGCTTGTATCTGCAAACATAACACTCGTGGCCTCAACTGTGAAAAATGTCAGGATTTCTATCATGACCTGCCCTGGCATCCAGCTGAGGACGGCCACAGTCATGCCTGTCGGAGTGAGTGAAACCCTGACCTCTGTAGCTCCAAAATTCTGCATTCTGGCTATGCCTGCATAGAACCAAGATCTAGTTGGTCAAGCCCTTAATACCTAGGCTGTGTTCAAAGTGTATCCAGGCCTCGATATAACTTGGTGACCCTACCCCCACTTTCTTTTTTTTGTTTTTTCAAGGTAGGGTCTCACTCTAGCCCTGGCAGATCTGGAATTTACTATGTAGTCTCAGGGTGGCCTCAAAATCTCAGCAATCCTTCTACCTTTTCCCCCTGGGTGCTGAGATTAAAGGCTTGCATCACCACACCCAGCTTCTGGTGACCCTTTCAACCCTCCTTTATAATCTCTTTATACTCCTCTTTATAATCTGGGCATCAGTCCTATATGATGGTGAGGCCTTGCAGTTCCTAAGCCATCACCCACACATTCTGGCCTGTGGCATGGATCTAAGTAGTACTAGGGTCCCTTACCCCTGGGACCTAATTTGTCCCTCGAGTGGCCTTTACTTTCCTTCCAGAGTGTGAGTGTCATGGGCACACTCACAGCTGCCACTTTGACATGGCTGTATACCTGGCATCTGGCAATGTGAGTGGAGGCGTGTGTGATGAATGTCAGCACAACACAGCTGGGCGCCACTGTGAGCTATGTCGGCCCTTCTTCTACCATGACCCAACCAAGGACTTGCGGGATCCTGCCGTGTGCCGCCGTGAGGACTGGGACTGGGCATGTGGGAGGGAAGACTGAGCCTGAGGCAGGAAAGGGGAGCCATATTATAGTCCAGGTTACAGGTTTGGGGTGGAACCAGTCTAGGAATGGGAGGAGTCTCAGGAGACTAGTGATGCTGGGCTAGTTGGGGTAAGGTGACCATGTACCTCTTTTTGCTTTCAGCCTGCGACTGTGATCCTATGGGTTCCCAAGATGGTGGTCTCTGTGATTCCCATGATGACCCTGTGCTGGGGCTAGTCTCAGGCCAGTGTCGCTGCAAGGAACATGTGGTGGGCACTCGCTGCCAGCAATGTCGTGATGGTTTCTTTGGGCTCAGTGCCAGTGACCCTCTAGGATGCCGGCGTATGTGCCTCCTGCCATAACTCCTGTGCTGTCTCTTACTCCTCCCACAGCTGAACCTGAGCACCTCCACATCCTAGAGTGCCAATGAGCCTCCTTTCCTGCAGGTTGTCAGTGTAATTCACGGGGCACAGTGCCTGGGGGCACCCCTTGTGACTCCAACAGTGGGACCTGTTTCTGCAAGCGTCTGGTGACTGGACATAGTTGTGACCGATGCCTGGTACGACTGGACGGAGCTAGGGTTCTGAGATTCTGGACTTGTCCTCTGAGTCCATGGTTGGGGTGTATGCCTCATGAGTGGGTGCTGAAAATTTAGGGTTCTGTTCTGGGTGAGAAGTCTACAGTCTGAGAGGCCAAGGTTATAGAGCAGTGGTCTGGGGACCACATGTTCACCGGTGGGTGGCAGAGGCTGAGAGTGTGGTTGGGTTCCTTGATGGGTGGCAAGGGGCCTGTTCCTGGTTCCAAGCAATCCTTTTTCCCTAGCCTGGCCACTGGGGCCTGAGCCATGACCTGCTTGGCTGCCGTCCCTGTGACTGTGATGTGGGTGGTGCCTTGGATCCTCAGTGAGTGCTATAAAAGGGGCTTATGGTGGGTATGGAAAGGTCTTGGGGGAAAAAAGTGGTTTTTCTTGTGTAACCACAGCATTCCTCAGGTGTGAAGAGGCCACAGGTCAGTGCCACTGCCACCAGCATATGGTTGGGCGACGCTGTGAGCAAGTGCAACCTGGCTACTTCCGGCCCTTTCTAGACCATCTAACGTGGGAGGCTGAGGATGCCCAAGGGCAGGTGGGAGCACCCACAAGATGTGGGTAGAACGGCTAGAAAGGAGTGGTTATGGGTAGTGCCTTACAAGAATTGTGGGGTAACATACAGTTTTGGGTGAGGTCTTAGCAGGAAAAGTCATGTTTGGGACTAGTGGTAGAAGAAGATAGTTCCTCACTTGAGTCTCCATCCCTGGTTGAATTGCCTCCCAGGTACTGGATGTGGTGGAGCGCCTGATGACCACCCAGGAGACTTCATCCTGGACTGGCTCAGGCTTTGTACGGCTGCGGGAAGGTCAGGAGCTGGAGTTCCTGGTGACCTCTTTGCCAAGGGCCATGGAGTATGACCTGCTACTGCGCTTAGAACCTCAGGTCCGACCCTGGGAGAGCTGGCCTTGAGCAGAGCCCCTCTGGTTGTGGGAGCATCTTCTCCATCACCCTCTTCCTCTAGGTCCCTGATCAATGGGCAGAGGTGGAACTGACTGTGCACCGTCCAGGACCTGTGTCTACCCACAGTCTGTGTGGGCATGTGCTGCCTAAGGATGACCGAATCCAAGGAATTTTGCAATCAAACACCAGGTGAGGACACTGATGCTGTGAGATTGTGAGCCCAGCCCTAAATTCCCTGCGAGACACCTGGAAGACCCCACTGCTCATTCATCTGTCACTTCCTTGTTTTGTTTTATGAGGCAGTCTCACACTAGCACTGACTACAAACTCACGGAGATCCTCCTAACTCAGCCTCCCAAGTGCAGGCATGTGCCACCAAGCCTGGCATGTTACTTCCTTTTTCTTTTTTATTTTATTTTTCAAGGTAGGATCTTACTCTAGTCCAGGCTGACCTGGAACTCATTCTGTCATCCCAGACTGGCCTCAAACTCACAGCGATCCTCTTACTTCTGTTTCCAGAGTGCTGGGATTAAAAGCATGTACTGCCATACCCAGCTTTACTTTGTTCTAATATCTCCTCCCTAGGGCTGTTTTCCAGGTACATGACTATGGCCGTAGGAAAGAAGTAGATAAAACAAGGCCTGTTCTCTCAGGAAAGGCCTATGGTGGGTCACTGACATCAGAGTACTCTGAGCAGGGATTAGTAGTATACCTGGTGGCTTAGACATAAGGGAGAGAGAGAAAATAGAAAAAAAAATGACTCTAAGCCAGGCGTGGTGGCACGCCTTTAATGCCAGCACTCGGGAGGCAGAGGTAGGAGGATCACCGTGAGTTCAAGGCCACCCTGAGACTACAGAGTGAATTCCAGGTCAGCCTGGACTAGAGCGAGACCCTACCTCAAAAAAACAAAACAAAATAAAAATAATAATAAAATGACTCTAATATTTTAGGCTTGGCATTTGGATGGGGTAGTATGTGCTTCATGTACTTTATTTATTTATTTATTTTTATTTGTATGAGTTTATATATGTGTCCATGTGTGGGGTGATTTGCATTCCACAGTTCTCATGTCCCTACTGTTCCCTCAGTCTTATTATTTTTTAAATTTATCTTATTTGCAAGCAGAGAGAGAGACAGAAAGAACAGAGAGCAAGATAGAGACAGAGAGAATAGGCACACCAGGGCCATTTAGCTGCTGCAAATGAACTCCAGATGCATGGACCACTTTGTGCATTTGGCTTTACAAGGGTGCTGGGTCATTAGGCTTTGCAGGTAAGCACGTTAACTATGGAGCCATCTCCCCAGCCCCACTTCAGTCATTTGAAGCGGGGTCTCACTCTAGTCCAGGCTGACCTGGAACTCACTGTGTAGCCCAGGCTGGCTTCAAACTATCAGCAATTCTCCCCCCACCTCAGCCTTCCAAGTGCTGGGACTGTGTGCACCACCACGCCTGGCTCCTTTATTCTTGCTCTGCTGTTATTCTTTTTGTTTGTTTGTTTTTTGAGGTAGGGAGTAGGGTCTTGCTCTAGCCCAGGCTTTCCTAGAATTCACTATATAGTCACAGAGGCTGGCCTCGAACTCACAGTGATCCTCCTTCCTTTGCCTCCAGAGTTCTGGGATTAAAGGCGTTTGCCACCATGCCCAGCTTATTTTCCTTCCAGTAAATAATATTTTATTTATTTAAGTGAGTGATTGAGAGAAAGAGGCAGATAGAAAGAGAGTGAATGGGCACACCAGGGCCTCTAGCCACTGCAAGCGAACTCCAGACACATGAGCCATGTTGTACATCTGGCATTATGTGGGTACTGGGGAACTGAACTCAGGTCCTTAGGCTTTGCAAGCAAGCACCTTTACTGCTGAGCCATCTCTCCAGCTCCTTTTTTTTTTTTTTTTTCATTTTTTCAAAGTAAGGTCTCACTCTAGCCCAGGCTGGCCTGGAATTCACTATGTAATCTCAGGGTGGCCTTGAACTCAAGGCAGTTCTCCTACCTCTGCCTCCCAGTACTTAAGAGATGGGGCAGGAGTATCAGAAAATCCAGGTTATCCTTGGCTACATAGCACATTCAAAGCCAGCCTGGGCTACATGAGACCCTGTCCTAAAAAAAAAAAAAAAAAAAAAGGAAAAGGAAACAAAAAGAAAAAGTGACAAGTTTTACTATCAGAGAAGTGCTATGGAGTTTGGAGTTGCCGGGCTCTGGGATTCTAGTGACACTGGTCTTCATGGGTATGAATCCAGAGAGCCACATTTATTGGAATCCTCTGTATAGAGTTTCTGTGAAGCTGTCAGCAGCTATATATTGGTCTTGCCTGCCCTGGCATGGCCCTGCCCAGCCTGACCCAGATGGCATTTCTGTCTTGGCCAATGATTTGGTTGCTGAAAACCAGATGTGAAAGGCCCAGAATGGTGTGTACAATGTCCCTGGGTGGCATCTTCTATTTGTTCTCTCTTCCCCCAGGTTTTTGTTGTTTCCCAGACCTGTCTGCCTTGAGCCTGGCATCTCCTATAAGCTGCACTTGAAGCTGATGCGAACAGGGGGAGGTGCTCAGCCTGAGACCCCCTACGCTGGATCTGGACTGCTCATTGACTCGGTGAACAAGTCCCTTTTGCCCACATCAGCCAAAATGGCAGGACCTGTGGGATGGAGTTTACCATGGTGGTGGCTATGTGTGATCTTGGATAGAAATGCTACAGCAGCAATGCTCTGGCAATATGGTCCCCTGTGTGAGCTACACTCTGCTTATCCTTTCAGCTGGTGTTACTGCCCCGTGTCCTGGTGCTGGAGATGTTTAGTGGGGGTGATGCTGCTGCCTTGGAGCGCCGTGCCACCTTTGAACGCTATCGCTGCCATGAGGAAGGCTTGATGCCCAGCAAGACCCCTCCTTCTGAGGCCTGTGCCCCTCTTCTCATCAGCCTGTCCTCCTTGATCTACAATGGTGCCTTACGTGAGTACTTATCATGTGGTTTGTTGGACAGAGGTAGGAACCCAGCCTGATTTGACTCTGTCTTCTCCCCTTAGCCTGTCAGTGTGATCCTCAAGGCTCACTGAGCTCTGAGTGTAACCCTCATGGTGGCCAGTGTCTTTGCAAGCCTGGAGTGGTTGGACGCCGCTGTGATCGCTGTGCCACTGGCTTCTATGGCTTTGGCACCATGGGCTGTCAAGGTATTTGCAAGAACCCCTTGTTTTCTCTTATTCTCTACTTTTTGTTTTGTTTTGTTTTGTTTTCCAAGGTAGGGTCTTGCTCAAGCCCAGGCTGACTTGGAATTCACTATGTAGTCTCAGGGTGGTGGCCTCAAACTCACTGTGATCCTCCTGCCTCTGCCTCCTGAAGGCGGGGACTAAAGCCACTTTATTCTTCACTTCACATGCCACCATGCCTGGCTCTCTTTCATTTTCCAACCTTCCCATCCTGACCCCCTCCCTCAGCTCAGTCTCCACCTTGTCCCCAGCCTGCCAGTGTAGCCCCGAAGGGGCACTCAGCGGCCTGTGTGACGGGACTGGTGGGCAATGTCCTTGCCGAACTGGTGCCTTTGGGCTTCGCTGCGACCGCTGTCAACATGGCCAGTGGGGATTCCCTAGTTGCCGGCCATGTGTCTGCAATGGGCGTGCGGATGAATGTGACCCCCACACAGGCACTTGCCTGGGCTGCCGGGATCACACGGGCGGTGAGCACTGTGAAAGGTGAGGCTGAAACAGCTATGAGTGGGTTGGTGGGTGAACAAGCTGCCCGGGGATGATGTGTGTCTTCCTTCACTTCCTGCAGTTGCATTGCTGGTTTTCACGGAGACCCACGGCTGCCCTATGGGGGTCAGTGCCGGCCCTGTCCCTGTCCTGAAGGCCCTGGGAGCCAGAGACATTTTGCTACTTCCTGCCATCGGGATGGGTACTCCCAGCAGATTGTGTGTCACTGCCGAGCGGGCTACACAGGTGAGTGGGCAGGGGACAGGCATGGGATTAGGGTGAAGTGGCTAAGTTAAGCACTCACTGCTTCCCCTTCACTATGGACAGGGCTGCGGTGTGAAGCTTGTGCCCCTGGACACTTTGGGGACCCATCAAAGCCAGGTGGCAGGTGCCAGCTGTGTGAATGCAGCGGGAACATTGATCCCACGGACCCTAAAGCCTGTGATCCCCATACGGGGCAGTGTCTGCGTTGTTTACATCACACAGAGGGGCCCCACTGTGGTTACTGCAAACCTGGCTTCCACGGGCAAGCTGCCCGACAGAGCTGTCACCGTGAGTATGGATGTTGGAAGAGATGGCTGGGGTGACCTCTGATGTTTGGGTTCCCTTTCATTTTTTTTGTCTATCTTGGCTGGCCTAGGCTGCACCTGTAATCTTCTGGGCACAGATCCCCAGCAGTGCCCATCTACTGACCAGTGCCACTGTGACCCAAGCAGTGGGCAGTGCCCATGCCTCCCTAATGTCCAAGGCCTTAGTTGTGACCGTTGTGCCCCCAACTTTTGGAATCTCACCAGTGGTCGTGGCTGCCAGCCTTGTGCCTGCCACCCAAGCCGGGCCAGAAGCCCCACCTGCAATGAGGTATGGAACCCTGGAGAACCCTGAGTAAATGGGGCTGCTTCAAGGGCACTCAGCCTTTGGTGGAAGCCCTGAGCCTTGCTCTGTTTGTACCCTAGTTCACAGGGCAGTGTTACTGCCGTGCTGGCTTTGGTGGCCGGACTTGTTCTGAGTGTGAAGAACTCCACTGGGGAGACCCTGGGTTGCAGTGCCGTGGTAAGAAAGCTAGAGGGGGACTGGAGATATGGTTCAGCGGTTAAGGCACTTGCCTGCAGAGCCTAACAACCCAAGTTTTGATTCCCCAGTGCCCATGATAAGCCAGATGCACATGGGGTGCCTACATCTGGAGTTCATTTGCTGGAGGCTCTGGCAATATTCTGTCTCTCTCTCTCTCTCTTCTATCTTTCTTTGCTTGCAAATAAATAAAAATATTTAAAAAGAAAAGAAAAAAGCCAGGGTAGGGCTGCTTACAACACAAACTTCCAGACACAAAATGGCCTTGATATTCATGATTTTGCAGGTGCCTGATGATACCTACACATAATGGGAAGAAAAGATGATGACACCGAAACAAAACAGAGACTGATTGAGAGGGGGAAGAAATATAGGGGAGGGTGGGAGGGGAGAGGGAATCATAATGGTTTATGGTCTATAATTATGGAAGCTATCAATAAAAAGTTAAAAATAAGCATAACAACAAAAATAACTAATAAAAACAAGAATGCTAGAGGGATGGGGTGGATGGAGTACTTCTCAGTAAACTCTACAGGGGCTCTAATATTGTTCTTTATCCTTTCCTGCAGCCTGTGATTGTGACCCTCGAGGAATAGACACACCTCAATGTCACCGTTCCACGGGCCATTGTAGTTGCCGCCCAGGCGTGTCTGGTGTGCGCTGTGATCAGTGTGCTCGTGGCTTCTCAGGTGTCTTTCCTGCCTGCTACCCCTGCCATGCATGCTTCGGGGATTGGGACCGTGTGGTACAGGACTTGGCTGCCCGTACTCGACGCCTGGAGCAGTGGGCACAGGAGTTGCAGCAGACGGGTGTGCTGGGTGCCTTTGAGAGCAACTTTTTGCGCTTGCAGGAGAAGCTGGGCATGGTACAGACCATTGTGGGTGCCCGCAATGCCTCAGCTGCCTCCACTGCAAAGCTTGTGGAGGCCACAGAGGAACTGAGGTACGGATGGGCCAGGGGATATATATTGGAATGAGGCAGAAGCCCAATGGACCGGGACCGTAGTGTCTCCCTAAACATACCCTCTATTGATATAGGCGTGAAATTGGGAAGGCCACTGAGCATCTGACTCAGTTGGAGACACAGCTAACAGATGTGCAGGATGAGAATTTCAATGCCAACCATGCACTCAGTGGTCTGGAGCGAGACGGGCTTGCACTTAATCTCACACTGAAGCAGCTTGATCAGCATCTGGACCTGCTCAAGCATTCCAATTTCCTGGGTGAGTGGTTGGCTAAACTAGGCAGGTGGGCTAGGGCCAATCTTTCAGCTGACTCATTGCTTCTGCCCAACTTAGGTGCCTATGACAGCATCCGCCATGCCCACAGCCAGTCTGCAGAGGCAGAACGTCGTGCCAACACCTCCACTCTGGCAGTGCCCAGCCCTGTGAGCAATTCAGCAGATACCCGGCATCGGACAGAAATACTGATGGGTGTCCAGAGGGAAGACTTCAATCGAAAACACCTGGCTAACCAGCAGGCGCTGGGCAAGCTCTCTGCCCAAACGCACACTCTGAGCCTGACAGGCATAAATGAACTGGTGAGGTGCAAGTGTGGAGTGGGACAGGTGGGTGGGTGTGATATTCTTCCCACAGAATCCTGACTTGTTTTGTGCCTGGCAGGTATGTGGGGCCCCTGGGGACGCACCCTGTTCTACCAGCCCTTGTGGGGGTGCCAGCTGTCGAGATGAGGATGGGCAGCCTCGTTGTGGTGGCCTCGGTTGCAGTGGGGCAGCAGCCACAGCAGACCTAGCATTGGTCCGTGCCCGGCACACACAGGCAGAGCTGCAGCGGGCACTGGTAGAAGGTGGCACCATCCTCAGCCAAGTGGCTGAGACTCGTCGGCAGGCAGAAGAGGCACAGCAGCGGGCCCAGGCAGCCCTAGACAAGGCTAATGCTTCTAGGGGACAAGTGGAACAGGCCAATCAGGAGCTCCGAGAACTTATCCAGAATGTGAAGGACTTCCTCAGCCGTGAGCCTCCCATGTGGCCCAGACCTTGTGGTTGTTTCCCCTGTGTCTGTGTGTCTTCCTAGGTTTGTACTTGGGGCTCAGGGCCTGCAATAGACTTGTGTTTAGGATCCTGTGTCTGGCCCCTGACTCTTTGTCCTTACGCCTGTTAACAAACTCCTATTCTTTGTGCAATCTGAGAGTCTCCACCCCCAGGTTATGTTCCCATTCTCATGCTGGCGAATCTGTCCTTTAACTCTTGCCTGTGTGGCTCTACAGAGGAAGGAGCTGATCCTGATAGCATTGAGATGGTGGCCACACGCGTGCTAGAGCTGTCCATTCCAGCCTCACCTGAGCAGATCCAGCACCTGGCAGGTGCAATTGCAGAACGGGTCCGGAGCCTGGCAGATGTGGACACAATACTGGCGCGTACTATGGGGGATGTGCGCCAAGCTGAGCAGCTACTACAGGATGCACAGCGGGCACGGTCTGACCCCAACCTTGGTCCCTATCCCTGACACCTGGTCATGGTATCCGCAGTCCCTGATTCCAGCTTTTCCTCAGGAGCCGGGCCGAGAGTGAGAAACAGAAGGCAGAGACGGTACAGGTGGCACTAGAGGAGGCCCAGCGGGCACAAGGTGCTGCCCAAGGTGCCATCCGGGGAGCAGTGGTTGATACACAGGACACTGAGAAGACCCTGCATCAGGTGTGTTCTCTCTAGGACATCAGTGAGGCAAGGTTATGAGTATGCATCATAGATTTGTTTACATCTGGATCTACCTGTGGCAGGTACAGGAGAGGATGGCAGGTGCAGAGCAGGCACTGAGTTCTGCAGGTGAGCGGACTCAGCAATTGGATGCTCTCCTGGAGGATCTGAAACGGAAACGAGCAGGAAATAGCCTGGCAGCTTCTACAGCTGAAGATACAGCAGGCAGTGCCCAGAGCCGTGCCAGGGAGGCTGAGAAGGTGGGTTGAAGCAGAGCCAGCCAGAGGAGGTAGGTAGGAGTAGTGTGATTTGGCCTCCACTGGGTTAACATACTGACGCTGCCCTCTACATCTGCAGCTGTTGCAGGGATCAGTGGGTGACAAGTACCAAACTGTGAGGGCCTTGGCTGAGCGTAAGGCCCAGGGTGTTCTGGCTGCACAAGCAAGAGCAGAACAATTGCGGGATGAAGCTCAGCGCCTGTTGCAGACTGCTCAGGACAAGCTGCAGAGGCTCCAGGGTGAGGAGTGTGGTGGGTGGGAGCCAGAGAGGAGGGACTGTGGGACAGAGACCTCTAAGTTGACACTTTGTCCTTCTTAGAACTGGAGGGCACCTATGAAGAGAATGAACGTGCACTGGAGGGCAAGGCAGCCCAGCTGGATGGGCTGGAGGCCAGAATGCGCAGTGTGCTTCAAGCCATTAACCTGCAGGTCCAGATCTATAATACCTGCCAGTGAACTCTCTCCAGGGGTTACCCTGTCCTCCACCCCACACTGCGCATGCGTTTGTCCCCACACTAAAGCGTCCTTGGCCTGGAAAGGCCCCCAATAAACCAGTGAGAACCTCCATTATGTTGTCTGGACTTTTATTTGAGACGGGAGGACACGCACATTGTCTCCAGTAGGGATCCCTCAAAGCCAGATTACCGGAACCCCTCCTCTTGGTTCCGGCCCGCCCCAGAGCTGTCTGTCACCGTGAACCCTCTCCCGCCGGAAGTGCGTCATCAGCCCGGCGCTCCGCCTCCCACAGCCGTAACTAGAAGTCGAAACAAAACAAGCGGCGGCGGCGGCGGCGGCAGCGGTGCCGGGACGGGGGAGGGGCGCGCCGGAACCGGAACCGACTTGACGCCGGAACCGGAATCGAGAACGGGGTTGCCAGGGCCCGAAGAGGGCTGGCGGCGGCGGTCTCGCTCGGTGAGTGCGGCGGGCCCACCGTGAGTCGCCGGTTTAGCCGCTGCGGGAAGGCCGCGGCGCCGGCCCGGGGCGGCCTGCTCAAGGTCACGGGCCGTTCCCGCCCGACACCTCGAACCCGGCGGCGTGCGGGGCCCACCTGTGCCGGCCGAGCCGTTATGCCGCACCCGTGGCAGGCCTCTCTCACGGCCGACTAGCGGCGAGCGAGGGCGGCTTCCTGGAGGAGGAGGTGGCGGGCCTGGGCGCGCCGGGTCGGGCCGCTGTCCGTGATCCATCCTGCACAGCCTTCACCGGGGATGGGTGTGGAGACCGTCCCGGGGCCCCTTCCGAGGGCGGCGGGGGGGTTGCGACCTGCCACGGTGCCTGGGTGTGCGGAGGGAGGCGCATGCTCTCCTCAGCCCCGAAGTGGACCTCCCTCCCCCAGGGGAGCGTCCAAGCTGAGCTTGATTCACTGTAGTGTCTGGTTTTGAGAAATTCATTTTGGATGGAGAAACCCAGAATCCAACAGGCAGGTCTGGGGGAAACTGAGTCGAGAAGGTCGCTGTGGCTCAGAGCTGATGAGTGATGTCTGGTCCAGTGTCAGACTGGATGCCTGTCATCATGCCTTGGCCCTGGAATCAGTCCCTATCCACTAGGAAGAGGAATCCCTCTTGGGATGGAGAAAGAACCAAATAGTACACAGAAGCAAGTTCATGGCACAAGGCAATTAGGCACCTCACACTTGAGGACCTTTTCTGAACAGTGGCAGCACCCTGGGTTGGGCCTATTTTCAGCCACGGAGCCTGGCTCTCCTGCCTTCCTCCTCCACCTTCACTTGTTTGGTGGTGACTAAGCAGCCAGTGAGAGTGAAGGAAGAGGGAGCTTCCAGCTCAGAGTGTCAGCCCTGTGGGCTGGAGCCATGGCTTCCATCCAGAGGAGGATTCTGGGCCCAAGCCATAGCTGCCTTGACTTGGCATTTCCTTAGAAAGGCTTCTGATTTTGTGGGTCTAGTGCAGGTATACAGAAGATTTCACCTGAAGTGTTTGCTGCTACTTGCATTATTTATTCTTCTTTCAGAATAGTCTCAGAATATCCAGGGCTACCCCAGGTGGTGAAGAGATAGATACTGCTCTTTAGGGTTGAGTGTGTCCTGAGTTGCTAAGTTCTGGCTGTAGCCAGGGAGTAGGTTGTTGGGTCTTAGAAGTGATCATTGGTCCCTTCTCATCAGGCTGTTGGTTCCTTGCTGGAGGATTTGGCCACTGAGAGTTGCCAAGATAGCCGGGCCAGGAAGAAAGCGCCGCAGCCCTGACCCAGACACTGTTGCCGACCCTGGGGCACTCTGGCTGTCGACCAAGCGGCTCAAGATGTCTGGTGGGGCTAGTGCCACAGGCCCAAGGAGAGGGCCAACAGGACTGGAGGAGGCTACTAGTAAGAAGAAGCAGAAGGATCGAGCAAACCAGGAAAGCAAGGATGGAGAGCCTAGGAGAGGTGGGAGTGGCATTTCCAGAGTGCTCGTGGCCTCCCCTACCCCTCTCACTGGGCATGCAAATTGGAGGTTGGGAGACGACTGTTTTCCTCCTTCCTGTGTCTTGGTCTGATGATAAGAGAAAAACCCATGGCAGGTTGGGCAGAGCCTCAGCTTTGAGTCTGGGGTAAATACCAGAAGCTAATCGTAGATGATAGGGTCTTAGAAGCTGGCCTCCCATCATTGTCCCTGCCTTTGTTCTTTCTTTTGTTGTCAGGGTCAGCATCCACTCCTCGAGAGGAGCAGACCAAAGAGGGTAAGTACTGATGGGGCCTTCGAGTGCTACAGGAGCTTCCCTCGGGAACAGTACCAGTTTGAGGGCTGGGTTTCTCTTACCTGCTCAGCTCCATCAGCAGAGCCTTGTCATCTCTGTAGAATTGTTGCTTGATTGGAGGCAGAGTGCAGATGAGGTGATTGTCAAGTTACGGGTAGGAACCAGTGCTCCATGGCCAGAGGAGGTGGATGCTGCTTTCACAGACACAGACTGTGTGGTGAGGCTTCCAGGTGTGTTCACCTAAGCAGATAGCTCAGCTGTTGCATTTGAATCCTCTTACATGCTCCACTCAGCTCACTGTGCCACATTCTCTTCAGATGGTCGGCAGTGGGGTGGAGTCTTCTATGCTGAAATAGAAAGTTCTTGCACCAAAGTGCAGTCCCGCAAAGGAGGTCTTTTACAGTTGTCATTGCCCAAGAAGGTGCCTCTGCTCACATGGCCCTCCCTTCTGGTAAGTTTCAGTACAGGGTAGGGTGGAAAATAGTCAGTGTAATCTACAGAGCCTAACTGTTATCTTTTGCAGAAGAAACCTCTAGGGAACCAAGACCTGGTGCCAGGGTTGCGATGCCAGGAGAATGGGCAAGAGCTGTCTCCCATTGCCCTGGAGCCAGGCCCTGAGCCCCGCAGAGCTAAGCAGGAGGCCCGGAACCAGAAGCGGGCCCAGGGTCGTGGTGAGGTAGGCTCAGGGGCTGGCCCAGGGGCCCAGGCAGGGCCCAGCGCCAAAAGGGCCGTACATCTCCGGAGAGGGCCAGAGGGGGAAGGGTCCAGAGATGGCCCTGGACCTCAGGGTGATGCCCCACCTTTCCTGACTGATTCTGCCACCCAGGTGAGAGCTAGATGTTGGGTATTTGGAGGTCGGGGAAAGGGGTGTGGATTGGAGTGGGTGCCAGAACCAGGCTGATTCTGCCCACAATCTTACCATGAATAGGTTGAGGCTGAGGAACAGCTCCGTGTACCTCCATTGAACACCCAAGCGTGTCTCTTGAGTTCAGAGAAGAACTTAGCCCTTTTGACAGGAGAAAAGGCAGTGTCCTCCAGGAATGATCCAGTCTCCCCAGCTATCATTCGGAACAGAGACCCTGGGAAAGACGAGCATACTAAAGAGGAGATGGCAGTGGTGGCAGATGCTGTAGCCTTGGTGGATGGTAAAGGTGGTGCTGAGGGTGGCCATGTTGAGAGCCCTAGTTGAATTACAGGGTGGTGGGAGGGTTGGGAGGGAGTAGTATAGCAATAGGTTGGAATTTGTTCTGGGTGGCACTGATCCATGGTCTCAACATAGAACCTGAGTCCATGGTGAACCTGGCATTTGTCAAGAATGACTCATATGAGAAGGGGCCAGATTCAGTGGTGGTGCACGTGTATGTGAAAGAAATTGGCAGGGACACCTCTCGAGTACTTTTTCGTGAGCAGGACTTCACGCTCATCTTCCAGACCAGGTGGGTAGGTGGGCAGGCTGGATGGGCTGGGGCAGAGACGGTCTGCCTCAAGTGGGATGTATTTTCATCTTTTGTCTTTCTTCCTTCCCTGTTCTGCCTTTTCAGGGATGGAAATTTTCTGAGGCTGCATCCAGGCTGTGGGCCCCATACCATCTTCCGTTGGCAGGTGAAGCTCAGGTGGGTGGTGCCTGCCCCACCACTGTGTTGGTTCCACCTGGGTTTTCATCTCTGTGACCTGTTTAGCCTGGTACCTACTCTACCTAAGTCCCTGAGCTCAGCCTTTCCCCACAGGAACCTGATTGAGCCAGAGCAGTGCACCTTCTGTTTCACGGCTTCTCGAATTGATATCTGCCTCAGGAAACGGCAGAGCCAGCGCTGGGGGGGCCTGGAGGCCCCAGCTACACGAGGTCTGCACACGAGCTCCCTTCATTGCCCAGTGTGAATGATCAGGACCCCTGTCTCTGTCACATGCTGCTAACCACCAGCCCTCTAATTCCCCCTTTTTAAGGTGCAGTGGGTGGTGCAAAGGTTGCCGTGCCGACAGGTCCAACCCCTCTGGATTCAACGCCTTCAGGAGGTGCTCCCCACCCCCTTACAGGCCAGGAGGAAGCCAGGGCTGTGGAGAAAGAAAAATCCAAGGCCCGGTCTGAAGATGCAGGCCTGGATGGTGTAGTGGCCCGCACCCCCTTGGAACACGTAACCCCAAAGCCAGAGCCACACCTGGCCTCGGTGAGACTCCTGGGTTGGGAAGGACCAAAAGTGGGAGGCTGGATAATATAAGGGCTGCTCTCTCATGCTTCCTTTGCTCCCACAGCCCAAGCCCACATGTATGGTACCTCCAATGCCCCATAGTCCTGTGAGTGGAGATAGTGTAGAGGAGGAAGAGGAAGAAGAGAAGAAGGTGTGTCTGCCAGGCTTCACTGGCCTTGTCAACTTAGGCAACACCTGCTTCATGAACAGTGTCATTCAGTCTCTGTCCAACACTCGGGAGCTTCGGGACTTCTTCCATGGTGAGATTAGGGCCAGGAGCCTGGGGCATAGGTGGGAGGGATGCCTTTGCCCCTCTCACCTCTGCTTGGCTATTGTTTCTAGACCGATCCTTTGAGGCTGAGATCAACTACAACAACCCATTGGGGACTGGTGGGCGTCTAGCCATCGGCTTTGCTGTGTTGCTTCGGGCCCTGTGGAAGGGAACTCATCATGCCTTTCAGCCATCCAAGTTGAAGGTGATCTGTGACTATTCCCATCCTTGCCTGGAGAGGGTGGGGAGGACCAGCCAACTTGGTGTCCGGTTAGTCAGTGTGAAGATTTCTCACTAACAATTTGCCCCTATGTCCAGGCCATTGTGGCAAGTAAAGCCAGCCAGTTCACAGGCTATGCACAGCATGATGCACAGGAGTTCATGGCATTCCTACTGGATGGGCTGCATGAGGACCTGAATCGGATCCAGAACAAACCCTACACAGAGACCGTGGACTCCGATGGACGGCCTGATGAGGTTAGTCAAAGTGGTGGGGGGTCATCGGCTGGGGTCTGTGTGTCCCAGCCCTTGAGGCTCCTCGGTTCTCACCACTCTCCTTTACAGGTGGTGGCTGAGGAAGCATGGCAGCGACACAAGATGAGGAATGACTCCTTCATCGTGGACCTGTTTCAGGGCCAGTACAAGTCAAAGCTGGTGTGCCCTGTGTGTACCAAGGTATGTCTCCTAGTTGGCTTAGCTAGCCTGGTCAGATTAGGTTTAGAAGAATGAACGGATATTTTTTGGGATCACTGGGCAAAATTTGGACAAGGAAGCTGGCAGGGAGGTCTTAGGTTCCTCTGTGGGCTGAGGAGGTCATGCAGACTAAGCTTCCTGACTAAAGTCAAAGTGTTGTTTGGGCACAAAGGTGTGTGGCAAAGATAAGGTTGTGCCAGTGTTGTAGGTAAAAACCTCTTGTCCCTGTGTAACCACTCTTGTGACACCTTTGCATCCACAGGTCTCCATCACTTTTGACCCGTTCCTTTATCTACCTGTGCCCTTGCCACAAAAGCAAAAGGTTCTACCTGTCTTTTATTTTGCCCGAGAGCCCCACAGCAAGCCCATTAAGGTGAGGAGTAACACCCCCCTCCACGGGCTATCTCAGAGAGCCTGGATGACCTCTCACTGACTTTATAACATGTTGTCACAGTTCCTGGTGAGTGTTAGCAAGGAGAACTCCAGTGCAAGTGAAGTTTTGGATTCTCTCTCTCAGAGTGTCCATGTGAAGCCTGAAAACCTGCGCTTAACTGAGGTATATTTATCTTTCCCAAGCTGTTAACATATGTGGCCATATGTCTGTACTTACAGCACAGACAGACATGTACAGCCATTGACATCTGCATACATATATGTGAATACATGTGTGACTGCATAAACAGATGCTATGTTTGTTTTTTTTTTTTTCGAGGTAGGGTCTCACCGTAGTCCAGGCTGACCTGGAATTCACTATGTAGTCTCAGGGTAGCCTTGAACTCACAGCAATCCTCCTACCTCTGCCTCCCCAGTGCTGGGATTAAAAAGGCGTGCGCTACCATGCCCGGCCCTAACCTGTCTCTTGTTCTTCCTCCATCCTACTGTTCTCTCTTTACATCCCATGTCTTTATGCTAGCTCTCCCTAGAAGTTCTAACCTTTAACTCAGCAGTGTCATTTGTCTCAAGGGCAAGGGTAGGGAGAGGCTCTTTGAAGGTGGCTTCTCCATGAGAACATCTTGAAGCCTTAGCAGCGTCTTGCTAGTTAGGATAGAGGCCCTTAGTATGTAAGGCTGGTGTCGTGATCCCTGCTCAGGATTTGACTTTGAGGCCCTCTGATGTACCTTCTGCCATTGGGCAGTGAGGCTGGGACCACTACAGGCATATTCTTCATTTGATCCACAAACCGTGCTTTGGCCCCATAGATAGATCTTGGGCCAAGCCTCTCTTTTTGCTTAGAGACAGGCGTAGTGAAAGAGCTTATCCTCACATGGTACCTTTGTGCTTTGATCCCCAGGTAATTAAGAATCGCTTCCAACGTATGTTCCTGCCCTCCCACTCACTGGACACTGTGTCCCCATCTGACATGCTCCTGTGCTTTGAAGTGCTGTCTCCAGAGTTGGCTAAGGAGCGGGTAGTGGTACTAGAGGTGCAACAGGTGAGTGGGGGCCAATTTGATGCTATAGGGCCCTAGTGGGCACTGGTCACTCCTGCTGGCTTTGCTGAGCCAGACAATCCACTCTAGCGCCCCCAGGTACCCAGCATCCCCATCTCCAAGTGTGCAGCCTGCCAGCGGAAGCAGCAGTCAGAGGATGAAAAACTGAAGCGCTGTACCCGTTGCTACCGTGTGGGCTATTGCAACCAGTGAGAATCCCCATGCTTTCCCCCCTTTTACTCCTCTTTCCACTTGCCATCCTACTTTCCTCTGTACAGAAAGGCACATGTTTTAAGTCCTTGAACTGCTACCTTAGTTTACCAGGGCTCAGGGGAAGCAGGACTGATAAATTAAGTTCCTAGGGCCTCAGGCTAGCCCCTGCTATGTATTCATAGGAGGTGGGGCTAAGACCTGGTTCTTATCTTGTCCCTACAGGTTTTGTCAGAAAACCCACTGGCCTGACCATAAGGGCCTCTGCCGCCCTGAGAATATTGGTTACCCCTTCCTGGTCAGTGTACCTGCCTCACGCCTCACTTATGCTCGTCTTGCTCAACTACTAGAGGGTTATGCCCGGTAAGTGCATAGAGGTAGGACTAGAATGAAGTGAGTAGAGAGCATAAATGCTTAGGCGCTGGACCAACTAATGAGAATTTTTACTGTCTTGCTGTCTTTTGTCAGGTACTCTGTGAGTGTATTCCAGCCACCCTTCCAGCCTGGCCGCATGACCTTGGAGTCCCAAAGCCCTGGCTGTACCACACTACTTTCCACTAACCCCTTGGAGGCTGGGGATAGTGAGAGGGACCCCATTCAGCCTTCTGAGTTCCAGTTGGCGACCCCTGTGGCTGAGGGGGACACAGGCACTCCCCGGGTGTGGACAGCTCCTGATCGGGGCCCCGTACCTAGCACCAGTGCAATTTCTTCTGAGCTGCTGGCTAGTGGGTCTATTGAGGGTGGCTCCTTGCCTGCTGGTGAGAGGGTGTCCCGGCCTGAAGGTAAGATCTGCTGAAAGGCTCTAGGGGCTGGGGTGAGAGATTGGAGAAGGTTGTTTAGGCCTTTGTGAGAGCTTTGATTGTGTTTTTTCTTAGCTGCTGTGCCTGGCTACCAACACCCAAGTGAAGCCATGAATGCCCACACACCTCAGTTTCTCATCTATAAAATTGACGCATCTAACCGAGAGCAACGGCTTGAGGATAAAGGTGTCTGATCATGGGAAGCCTTGAGTTGGGTTGGGTTGGGCTGGTTTCCAGTGGAGAAACAGCTGAATCACCACTGTCTGTCCGTTTCTAGGGGAGACTCCGCTGGATCTGGGTGATGACTGCAGCCTGGCTCTGGTGTGGCGGAACAATGAGCGCCTACAGGAGTTTGTGTTGGTAGCCTCCAAGGAGCTGGAATGTGCTGAGGATCCAGGCTCTGCTGGTGAGGCTGCCCGTGCTGGTCACTTTACCCTGGACCAGTGTCTCAACCTCTTTACACGACCTGAGGTGCTGGCACCTGAGGAGGCCTGGTGAGGACAGGACAATAGGCAAGTGGTGGGGCAAGGTGAAGGAAAAACTTGTTGGTCCTGACCCCTCTTCTCTCCCCTGCCAGGTACTGCCCACAATGCAAACAGCATCGTGAAGCCTCAAAACAGCTGTTGTTATGGCGCCTACCAAATGTGCTCATTGTGCAGCTTAAGCGCTTCTCCTTTCGTAGTTTCATATGGCGTGACAAGATCAATGACTTGGTGGAGTTCCCTGTTCGGTGAGCAGTGGACCCTGATGACTGTGGGCAGGGCATAGGGACCATGGGGCACCCCAGGTTCTTGTTAATGACTTGCCTCATTCTTCCCTGATTGGGACTGCAGGAACCTGGACCTGAGCAAATTCTGCATTGGTCAGAAAGAGGAGCAGCTGCCTAGCTATGACTTGTATGCTGTCATCAACCACTATGGAGGCATGATCGGTGGCCACTATACTGCCTGTGCACGTCTGCCCAATGATCGCAGCAGCCAGCGCAGTGACGTGGGTGAGGGCATACACAGCCAGCAGGATAGGTGGTAAGGATGGTGGTATAGGCTATGTTCATACTCTTCCCACCCTGCTATAGGCTGGCGCTTGTTTGATGACAGCACGGTGACAATGGTAGACGAGAGCCAGGTCGTGACACGGTATGCCTATGTGCTCTTCTATCGCCGGCGGAACTCTCCTGTGGAGAGGCCCCCCAGGGCAAGTCACTCTGAGCACCACCCAGACCTAGGCCCTGCAGCTGAGGCTGCTGCCAGCCAGGTGAGGCATGGGGGAGACCTTACACACTAATGGGGGGCAAGATTGAAGTACACAGCTTTCTTTCCTCTAGTCATAGTCCCTTCAAGCCTTGGGACCAATAGAAGTTGGACACAGGGTTCCCTAACATTAAAACCTCGGGCAAGGGCATCCTGGAACCCTAGGGACACCGTCAAAGATGCACGTCTACCAACATGTTTCCACTGATGTGCACAAAAGCACAGGTTAAGCAACTACTCTGAACCTTACCAGGCACGGTGCTGTGAACAGATTCTTCCTAACCTCACCCAGCTTTGCCCTACATGCTCCTCATATGTCAGCTTCATTTGTGATCCATCCCCATATTAATGGTATGTACTCAACATAGGCCTGTCAGGGTTGGCTGCAGTCTTGAGTGGCTGTCACACTCTGAGGTGAGCAACTCTCCCCACTGAGCCTTCAGGGTCTTCTGTCTCTTGTACTGACATGGTATGCCATTAGGCCAGGTGATGGGCACAGTCATGTTACTTTTCCAGACTAGCTGCCTCCTTTCTCCCCTCTGTGCTTCCTTGAGCCCTCTGTCAGGCTCAGAAAGATGCCTCAGAACACAGTGGATTTCCGTGAGTTTGGTCGGCCTATCCTCCATGAGCTAGTCCCTTCTGTGGGAGGTCTGGGCTAACATGACCATGTAACTTCCTACTCTTCTCCATGACAAGCTACATGTGGATGCAAAGCTGTCTTGAGGCCAAAGGAAGTCAGGATTCTTACACTTTGATACTTTTAGTTTAGACAACCCTGATACTGGCCACGTGCCTACTTCTCTGCTGTTTGATGTAGAATTCAGAGGCTTAGCCCTGTCATCCTATCCTGGTGGGACTTTCATTAGTTAGGGGTCTCAGGGACACTGGGGCCTCCCCATCCTCTGGGTGCTGATGGCCGTTTCCGCATACCGTAGGCTTCCCGGATTTGGCAGGAGCTCGAGGCCGAGGAGGAGCTGGTGCCTGAGGGGCCTGGGCCTCTGGGTCCTTGGGGGCCCCAAGACTGGGTGGGCCCCCCACCACGTGGCCCTTCCACACCAGACGAGGGCTGCCTCCGGTACTTTGTCCTGGGCACCGTTGCAGCTTTGGTGGCCCTTGTACTCAACGTATTCTATCCTTTGGTATCTCAGAGTCGCTGGAGATGAGCTCACCTGTAGGCACCTGCTGTGAGCTGGCCCACCTGCCTGCCTGCCAGGCCATGCCTGCCTTTGTGGTGGGGCACAGCTCTGGGCTTTGGTCCTCAGCGTATGCATCTGGTGGGAGATGGTGGGGACTGTCCTCTGCAGGGGCAGAGCGTCCTAGTGTCGGTATCCATCCAGCTATCTGTTCTTGCTGCTCTTCCCTGGCTGGGGCTTAGCCCTGCTGGAGCTACTGCCTGTATTTAAAGCGTTAATAAAGCAAGTATTCAGGCCCGATTTTGTCTCTCTGTCTCAACGCCGCTGCTGTCTGCGCCTGCCTTGGGGCCCTCCCTTGGGTGCCAGTGCTCTGAGCCAGCACCCCCGGGATGCCAGGAGGCAGGTGGGCAGCCCCCAACCCCTGTCCTCGTATTCTGTTGCAGGGACTAGGCCCTGGCCAGGCCCCCGAGGTGGCCCCCACGCGGACAGCCCCTGAACGCTTCGCCCCCTCTGTGGACCGCCCAGCCCCCACCTACAGCAACATGGAGGAGGTCGATTAGCAGGTCCCTGGCTGATGGAGGGACTGGGTTTGGGGGAATCCCCTGCAGAGGGCCATCTCTTTGCCGCTTTACCTTCTCTAACCCAGAGGATACTGGCTCCATCAATGGGAAGTTGGAGGGTAGGATTTGGGGGTGGGAACCTCACAAATTGTGACCTCTTGTCAGCTTAGTCCCTGGACTAGTGGGCCTTTCCAGCTGCCTCCAGTGCTGCGTGTTTGATTCTCAGTTGTATCTTCAGTTCTTTCTCACCTGCATTATAAACGTTATAATTTTATTCTAAAAATTGTAATTGGTTTTTTTTTGCATTTTGGAAGTGATTGCTGCTGTTTAAATATATTTTAAAAATAAATAATAAATAAGCAGACTTAGTGACTGATCCACAGCATACTCTGGCTACTTCACCACCCTTCTCCATCACCTGGTACACTTGTGTGTCTCTGTTAAAGATCTAGGAAGTACTCTAGTCCATAAAGAGATGATAGGATCACAGCTTATTACCTCTGGGGTTTTTTTTTTTTGTTGTTGTTGTTTTTTTTTGAGATAGGGTCTCACTCTAGCCTAGGCTGACTTGGAACTGACTCTGTGATCCCAGGCTGGCCTCAAACTCAGTGGATCCTCCTACCTCTGCCTCCAGAGTGCTGGGATTAAAGGTGTGCACTACCTTTGGGTTTTTTATTTTATTTCATTTTATTTTGGTTTTTCGAGGTAGGGTCTCACTCTAGTCCAGGCTGACCTGGAATTCACTGTATAGTCTCAGGTTGGCCTTGAACTCATGGTGATCCTCCTACCTCTGCCTCCCAAGTGCTGGGATTAAAGGCATGTGCACCCGGTTTACCTTTGTGTTTTGAAACCTCCCCCCCCACCAGTGCTACTAGCACTCTGGAGCTTATCTCCTGCCCTATCATTTGGTGCTGTGTTCATGTATAAGATGGCTGGGGGCTGGAGAGATGACTCAGCAGTTAAGGTGCTTGCCTGCAAAACTTATTGACCAGAGTTTGATTCCCTGGTGCCCACGTAAAACTAGATGCACAAAGGGGCTCATGTATCTGGAGTTCATTTGCAGTGGCTAGAGGCCCTGGCATGCCCATTCTCCATGTGTCTCTGCTTGCAAATAAATATTTTAAGGTAGATGAGATTGACTGTTACTGTCAAGATTTTAGGATATTGCCCAAGGGGTAGAGTAGTACATGTGACTCAAGCTGATAGCATGAGGTAAAAGATGCCCATGCACTGGAGCAGCTTGGAGCTGAACTTAGTGGGGAACAGGAAGGCCCAGGGAGGACCATACTCTTCCTGTTTTCAAGCTTCTCTTCTGTGGTTTGGATACTATCTGCATTCCTCAAGAATATAGAACAGCAAGTCGAGTGTGGTGGCGCATGCCTTTAATTCCATCACTTGGTAGGGGGGGCAGAGGTAGGAGGATTGCTATGAGTTCAAAGCCACCCTTAGACTACATATTGAATTCCAGGTCAGCCTGGGTAGAGCGAGACACCCTATATTGAAAAAACAAAAAACCAAACAACAAAGAATACAGAGTAAGAGGAAAACTGCTCTGGGAAAGATCCTGCTCTGAAAAGAAAGACAGAGAGGACCATAGCAAATTTGGTTTGACTTCCTATTGGAGGGGAGGGTACTGGGCTATGAGGCTCTGGATCCTGACACCTGCCCCAGGCTAGTTATAGTAGGTCTACAGGCATATCTGATATGCATACCTTTTTACCTCCTGATGCTGGGGACCAAAAGCAGGGTCTTGTGTTTGCTAGTAAGCAATCTTCCCCTGCCCCACCCCAAGCAGGAATGTTGTTGGCTAGAAGGCAAGTGAACAGATTAAAATTACTTTCTTTTTTTTTTTTT
>PVHP010024402.1:0-26496 GCA_004024765.1 Zapus hudsonius | reverse complement strand
CTTCAGAGAGGGAAGGTGGAAAAAATTATTACTAGAAATGAATTTAAAAGCTGGGAATGCAACTCCATTGGTAGAGTACACATGAACCTCCTCCCAAAAAGGAAAAGAAATAAGGGGGAAAAAAAGGTCAATTTAAACTTATACCTTGCTTATAATGAAATTGGCTACAACTCAAAATGAAGTGGGGTTTATTGTCTTTTCTGTGATCTTGTAATCAGGACAGAGCAGAAACTTCCTGGAAACATTGACTATTTTTTTGTTTTGTTTTGTTTTGTTTTGTTTTTTTCGAGGCAGTGTCTCACTCTAGCCCAGGCTGACCTGGAATTCACTATGTAGTCTCAGGGTGGCCTTGAACTCACGGCAATCCTCCTACCTCTGCCTCCCGAGTGCTGGGATTAAAGGCGTGCGCCACCACGCCCGGCACATTGACTAATTTTTTAAAGTGTATGTATGTGTCAATTTATCTCCATTATAAAACTTAAAAAAAGGAACTCCTTTTTAATGGCTCATTCTGGGAGAGAGGAGACATCTTCTTCAGCAATGTAGCCACTAGGAAGTTGTCTGTGCCTGATAAATAACCTCCTACCAATGTTCACATGAGCAACCCTAACAGAACTCAGCAGGTCACATGGACACACACACACACACATACACACACACACACACACACACACACACACACACACACACACACACACAAGACATCAAAGTATAAAAGTGAATATTGGGAAGAAATAGTTCCATGGGAGTGTGAGGGGAACCAGAAGGCAACGGAGAATGAATGTGACCAAAATACATGACATAGATGTGTAAAACTTGTCAACAAATAAATTAAATATTAGTCATCAAAAATGGCTCCTCAATAATAAAATGATCACATTTAAGAATAAAGCTAGGTTGTTAAAATACATAATCTTTTATTTAATACAAGTTGTAGATCCAATTAAAGGTTTTAGAAGAAGGAAAACTATATCTCTCAAAAGTAATCATATTCCCAGGCTACTATATTTTCATTTTTATACCTTTTACAGATACTAAGTATATATGTGCTTATCTATGTATTTTTCCCTTTGCTCAATCTTTCCTGGGTTGCATGAAATTGTTACAGCTGCTGATTTATAGTGGGCAACACTGAGTGGATAAATACATTAGGTTAATCATTTTATTCTTGTTGTTGGGCTTATAGGTACACATGGTCATGCATCTTAAAATGCACACACAGCAAGAACGGGGGGTCACTGTAAAATGAGCTTATGAAATAGCAAAAGGAAGAAATAAGCTTCAGTTGGGGTACCACAGCAAGCCCTCACCCTGCTCTGCTGGCCCCTGGCACCTGGTCTTCTGGCTGGGCAGATCTTATTGACTACATTGGGCTGTTGTCAGTGAGGGAAGAGAGAGCCTCTTCCAGCCCTAAAATCTTCACATTTTTTTTCCTCCCCTGCCCTTATGAAACCACCATCACACCCTATCACTTCAGGGCTTCCCTCGTGTGATCTTTCTCTAAGATAAAAAAAAGTGCCATAAATCTGTATGGTTCCAAAGAGAGATCTTTAATGTGGAAAATTTTTGAAGATGAACCCATGCACGCTGCATGTGTTTGGTCTGTAGGCAGCTCAGTGAGCGGCCAGTCCCATGAGCATCCATGGGAAGATTTGAAGTCTTCTCCCATCAGTTTAAGGCAATCAACTTAAAGTTAATTACTGCTGGAACTCAAAAGCCATTAGCACCACCTTTCAGGATTACCCGATAGAAGAAACAAGTTCTTAAAAACTGCTGATACTGTGGCCATTTCACAGAGCTTCAGTTGTCAAGGGTCCTACAGTTTGCAAAGCCTCTCTTGTATGGCTTAACCCACTGTTTTCTAAATTTATTACCCAAGAATCCTATCATCTAATTAAATTGTTGGTGTAGAGTGAAATTTGCGTGTCCAAAGTCTATGATGGAAAGAGCACACGGAATGCAATGACCCATTTTTAACATCTTTATTGTCAATAATTAGATACATTGTATGAGCAAATCTTGTGATGCTGTCCCATTTCCCTTCTCCCTGTCCCCAGCTCACTGGGGGTTCTACTCATTGGACTTACTGGATCAGTCCATAGGGTAGGGGGTTATGAATAGCACAAGAAGTAGCCAGTTTTTTCTCCTTTGTGTATTGTTACTGAGGGGGGCCATGTCTGGATATTTTCCTCCACCATGGCTCTTACAATCTTTCCGCCCCCTCTTCCACTCAGTTCCCTGAGTCGTGGTGGGTGTGTTTTAAGTCTGCTTTATTTTTGAGATCTTTAGAGTCTCTGCACTTCTGCTTTGGGTTGTGTTGGGTATCCTCAGTGTCTGTCTCCATTGTCCTTTCATGGGTTATCTGACTTGCTGTGGAGGTAGGTCTCTGTTTATCTTGCCACTTTCTCATGGGTTTTGTTTGGGCCCTATACGACAGGTTAGGGGTTGGTTCATTTCCTGTCTGGATGTCAGCCTTCATCCCATGTCTTGTTGGTGGAATTGGGTTTTCCACGGTTCTCACTGCCTTCTGAAAAATACAAACAGAATCTCCATTGGAGAGTGAGATCAGTTTATGTTAAATGAGACAAGTGTTGTTAATTTGGCAAGATTCTAATGGGTGTAGTCTCTCTGTAGCTCCCTGGTTAGTGGGAGTTTCCCCTAGGAGCCTAGGTTTTTGGTCCCCTTATGCCATGGATCCCAGTTCCAGTTAAGGGTCCCTTGCCGCTGAGCAGATCTCTTAGCCAATCAGTAAGCCATTGATTACCCTCCTAGTTTTAGCACCACTGTTGCACAGGTGAGCACTTCTTGACTTGCTGGTCTCTTCCATATAGCAGTGTGCTCAGCATTCTCATGGCATCAGTCTGTATTGTATATCAATGTTCTCTGCTTTCTCTAGATATCATTGACCAATTTCCCCTGGCAGCTCATGTAATGCCTCCCAGTACTACACATGCTACCATCTGGGAGCTGGTTACCATTCTGGATCTAGCAGAGTCTCTAAGTGTTGTGTGATGACACTCTGTAGTATCTTCAGCAATAGGGTCTTACCTTTGGCCTGGGGTGGGTATTCAAGAGCTTTGACAAAAGCCTGTATTGTTTGGGGGACCTTGTTGTTCTCTTAGATTAACAGCTCAGTGTGGGAAGGAACCAATGGCTGGACAGAGAGTTATAGGCCAGAGCAATTTGTCTTGGGATTAGGCTTCCTCCCACTCTATTAAGGGCCCCTCTTACCAGATGATGCCCACAGCTTCCTTGAGAGATCACTGTATGAAAGTAAGGATTTTATTGTCTCAATTCATTATTGGTTTAGCTTATTTTGTAAGTCCCCCCACCCTCTCATTTCTCCCATACCCCCAATTCCTTCCATCCTATTTGACAGTCTCTCAATTTACCTGTAGGTTTGCTTAGAGTTTAAGCTTAACCTGGTTAGAAACCACATATGAGGGAGAGTATGTGGCATTAGTCTATGTTCTTCTGTGAGGTCGCTAAATATGATCTGCTCCAAGTCCGTCCACTTTTCTTTAAATTTCATTATGAATGACACATTTTTAAGATGACACCTTCATTCCTGCATGTGTTTTCCACTGTATTAAGCAACCACTGTTTACAAGGCCTTGGGTCTAGCTTGATTTTCAACCACCTCAACCATGATACCCTCTCTAGTCAGATAAGCACTAATAGTGAAAAAAAAATACTGTAGCTGCTCTATAACATCTTGAGCCAGGTGATTTATCAGAGGAAAAGAAAGGGGAGACTTATTTATGAGAAGAGGGGTACCCTAGGGAAGGAATCCAGAAAAGAGAATAACCCCCCATACACACACACACACACACACACACACACACACACACACACACACACACACACCTCCAATGCCACCGTCTCTAGCAATGCCCAAGGCTCACCCATCCTTGGAACAATTATAGAGTATTAACCATAGATCAGAGACCTTCCTTTTTTCCACCCCAAGTGGGGGACCAGATGGTGGTTATGGGACCGGAACATTACTTTCAACCCAGGCGATTAGGAGCGTGTGGTGAGAGGATCTATTTGAGAGAACTGATAGAAGATGATGAATGCGCTAGGAAATGGGAGTGGAAGAAGGAACAGCAGTGTCTTGAAATGCTCCCTGGAGCCCTGACCCCAAGGGGGTTTTAACTAAATGGCTACTTAGTTTATTGGATTTACTCACACGGCACATATTTAAATGAAATGGATGGAGGAAAGAACCTCTAAGCTACATGACAGAAAAATGACAAAAAGCTTTTGAAGGTCGGGGGAACAGAGCACAATCACTTTAGACTAGTAGGAAAATGAAATTCTTCTCAAGACCTTGTAGACCTGATAGTGCTATCAATTTTACAATGGATAGAGAGCCGTAAGAAGCGTGTATTTCATACTAAGTGACTACATACTGAGTTACCACAGCATCCACTGGAGAGCCCAAGGACCGAGGCACATGAGAAGTTAATATCATTAATACCAGAGGAATTACTTATCTATTATATCATCACAGATTATAAAGAAGAGCTTCTGAAATCTTTGGCATAAATAAAATTTCAATGCTTTTCTTGAATGTTGGAACAAACCAGCAGGACCAACCTCGAAGGAAAAGACACCTGATTTCAGAGTTTATTTGAGGGGCCCAAATTCATTGTTTAATTATCAGCCAGTCTCATCTCATTTGAACTTGATTTAGCCAATTATATGGACAGACATGAACTCCTTTGTAACTCTTAGTGCAATTTTGAAACAAATGGAATATTTTCCAGGCTCAGCCTCTAAATGTTATATAATGGGAATATCAACATATATAATAATAATTTATTAAATTCTGATATAATCTGATAAACTGGTAATAACATACTAAGAAGATTTTAGCTAAAGAAGGTAATAACTCTGAAGGGTATGTATGTTGGAAGACACATAGTTTTACGTAATATTTTTATATGTGTGTGAGAGAGAGTATGTGTGTGTGAATAGTCTGTATTTGCTAGATCGATTAACTGCATACTTCACACTGAGCAACTTAAAAAAGAAATGTGCTTCATCACCACTCTGGAAGCTGAAGTCCAAAGTCAAGGTGTCCACAGGTTTGAGGTCTTTTTCCTCCTTAGCTTGCAGATGGCCACCTCCTTGCAGTGTTCTCACCAGATCTTGCCTCTGTGTGCACATCTCTGTGTGTCCTTCTGTATCTAAATTCCCCTTCCCTAGGGAAAACCAGTCTAAATGAATAAATGCCCACCCTGATAGTTTCATTCTAATTTAATCCCCACCCTAAATGTCTTGTCCCTCAATACAGTCACACATGGAGGCACTGGAAGTGAGGGCTTCAACACAAAAACTTGGGGGACAGGGACACAATTCAGACCATAGGGACACAATTCAGACCATAACACATACCCTATTTTAAACTGCATGCTTAGGGGAAAATTACATTTGGTGACACTATGGAATAAATAACTCATCCATTTTCTCCCTAAAATTAGGATACTGCTACTGATATACAAGAAAACCTTTGTGATAAACAGTAGGTTAAACTATTACCTCAGAGAGCCTTTCTTCCTTGTTAAAGAAACTGTGAAATTGTTTGCCATCAGAACACATTTGATTATTCAATGGGAGAAAACATAAATAAGATTTCATTGAAAATGTTACCTTAAGATGAGGCAGAGAAGATATTGATTTAGCTTTGAAATTCTATTGTGGCATTTTAATAGTCCCTTTGTTTTTGCAATGCTGGGTATTGGACCCCAGGTCTCACAATTGCTGGACAAAATGCTGGACCATTCAGTTACATCCCAAGCCATTGCTAGATCCTTTTCAAGAGACTAAAGTATCACACAGACTTATGAATAATGCTCATAGGCCAAAAAATGTATTTCTGTTATAAGTCATTTGATCACATGTTTATTTAATAATAATACAATCACAGGACTCCAGGGTTGATGGAGCTCCCCATGGAGAACACAGGAGCCTGAGTGAGCAAGAGCCTTGAGCACCTCCACACTCATCTAGATTGCAGATTGACGCACAGCAAAAGACTTCTTGGGAAACCCGTTCTAGTGCTTTAAAACATGGAAGGCCTGGTCTGGTCATGTGTTTCCATTGTTTGGTCAGGAAACTCAGCAACCTATCCAAGGTCACAGAGTCAGGCTTCTGAGTCTCAACTGATGACATCATATCATCCAGATGCCATCTGGTTCATGTCTGAGCCACCCATACAAATGGGATTATAACATGGTGTTGCTAGACAGGTAAAAGTAGGCTTCCAGATTGTAAATTGGCTGTGACCATTTGTAATATTTATAGCAAACTCAGGTAGGATCAGATCTCCTTGATTGTCATCCCCAGACCACACTATCTTTTAGTTAAAATGATTATGTTGTTGGTATGCTTTTAGCAGTCCACAGTTGAGGTTTGACTCCCTCTGTTGGCAATCTTTAAGGGGATTTAGGCAGAGCTCAGAGGGTGGAGATTCATGACTATTCCTGCCCAGCTTACCAGAGCATGTCAGCTTTGTTCTGCATTCTTGGAAACTTGCGTTGCTCTATTTCTGGTTCCAGACCAGGTACAATTGATATTGTATGTGTATGGGGTATGCTGTGTGTGTGTGGCACACAGTGACTCTCATACAAGAAGCCCAATGTGCTGGACTCAATATACTTCAAGAAAAAGTGTCACTCCTATGACCTTTCAAAGCAACTACACGTTTCAAGAATAATATTGAATTAAATATTTTCAGAGAGTTGGGAAAGCAAACTTCAGCTACTTTAGTGAGCCACGGTGCTGTGTTTTGTTCTCTTTGTTCTTGTTTGAATAACTCCTTTTCCTGGACAGTGGGTGGGAAATGGGAAATGGTCCACGCAGCCTCTCCTGTCATAGAATTCAGCACATTTTTTGTAGTAAATACCCTAGACATCTTGAAATATCCTCCCACTATAAAAGCAGGAAATTTTTTAAGGTAGTCATTCACTTAGCAAATATTTTTAGATCATCTCTTTGCTAGGAACTGGAAATTGTTTTATCAGTAACAGAAGTTGAAACAACTCAAGAATGAAAATACCATTCACTTTATGGAAAGAGTTTAGAAGTCAATGATGCAAGATGGAGAAATGTCAACCACGGTGGAAACTCCAGAACGACAGAATGGTGACCGTTTAACTGCATAGTGATTCTTTTGACTTTGTGTATATTTGAAAATTCCCCAAGATAAATTAAAATATGCATATAGTTGGTGAAATCTGGGTATGTGAGAGCTCTGTGCAATGATAAACCAGAAAACAAGATCAAAATGAAACTTAGAAAGAAAGGATCAGATCAACTTGGGCCTGGTGGCAATCCCAGCTACTCAGGAGGCTAAGGCAGGAAAATCACAAGTTCAAGGTCATCTTGGACTACAGAGTGAGTTCAAGGCCAGCCTCGGAAACTTAGTGAGACCCTGTCTCAGCATCAGAAGCAAAACAAGGGATGGGGATATAGTTCAGAGAAGAGTGCATGCCTGGCATGTATCGGGTCCTGGGTGCAATCCCCAGTACTGACCAAGAGAAGAAGAAGGAAGAGGAAAAAGTAGATCAACAGATGAAGCACTGACCTCAAAGCACCCAACCCAAAGCAGCTGATGGGAAGAAAGTTTATATTGTGGCCCACAGTCTTGAGGGGAAGCTTCATGATGGTAGAGAAAAGCATGGCACGAGCAGAGCTGGACAGCACCTCTGCCACAGCAGGTGGAAAACAGCAGCAGGTCAGTGAGCCAAATTCTAGCAAAGCCATAACAACCCTAAGCCCGCCCCCAACAACACACCTCCTCCAGCAAGGCTCCACCTCCCAAATGGGCATCAGCTGGGGACAAATAATTCAGACCACATGAGTTCATGGGTGCAACTGATTCAAATAACCACAGAAGGGTTTAAATAAAAGCTTAGATCCCTGGAACATGAGGAGTTTCTGCTGCCCTGAGTGTGAGTGGAACTTGTTTTCCAATAGCAACTTAAAGTACAGTCAGGCTAAAGCCCTGTCTTTGTGTCATTTCCAGGGCCAAGCACATATTTATGAGGATGGTAACTGTTCTTTACTTTGTATGTAATTCCCTTCAAAGTATGCAATCCTCCTTTTCCTCCAGCTTTTTTAATCTCCTGAAGATCAGAGGCTCCATTCTGCTCAACATTTGAGCCTCAATAATTAAATCAATAAGTAGCACATACCAGATACTTAAAATAATTGTCTAATAAATGTGTCTAATGTCCTCATTTAAAAGGTCTTGTTCCCATTTGTTTTTCTTCAGGAGCCTGAGTCAGTGATCCCATTGACATCTCTGTATATGATCCTGTAAAACTATATGAGGGGGACAGTTATGCAGGCACCCATGGAAAATAAGTTATATCCCCCTCACTCAAGAGGGAAAAGGTTCAGGACCCCCAGAGGATGCCTGAACCTATAGATAGTGTCAAACTCCATATGTAATTACATTTCTTCTCTCTGTACACATGCCTATGATTAAGTGAAATTTACAAATTAGGCACAGTAAGAGATTTAACAACAGTAATAAGAGTAGAAAATATACTGCAATAAGTTATGTGAATATGCTCTCTCGCTTTCTCTAAGAAGGCTTTGTGTACTTTTGCCTTCTGACTGGAAGACAGCACTTTAAATCTTCCCCTTGGCATTTCCAAATTACCACCATCACGGCTTGTTTTAGCAACTTTACTGGTCACTGAAGCAAAATACTTAACAAGAAGCAATTGAAGTAATGAGGGGTTTTTGTGGCTCACACGATAAGGGTACAGTCCATGGTAGAAGGGACAGTGTGGTGACGAGAGTGACTTTAGTTGAGGTGCCAGGTCACACTGTGCCTGAAGTGAGGCAGCAGAGAGAGATGAATGCTGGTACAAAGAGGGCTTCCTCCTGTTTTTACCTGTTCATTCTATCTGGGGGTTGAGTTCATAGAATGGGTCTTCCGACATTGAAACTCTCTGCAAACCCCCTCCCAGGCAAGCTCCTAGGTGATTCCAAGGCCAGTGAAGTTGACAATGAAGTTTAACCTTCACATCCCTCTTGTGTTTGGGGCCATTGTTCAGTAAAACAAAAGTCACTTGGACACATACACTGTGATAACCATGAGAAATCCACCCCCCATAGTCTCATGTGATTATTAAACCTCACACTCAACCCTCAGCTGTTGGAGCCTGTGGGAGGTGGAGCTTTGCCGGAGGAGGTGTGTCACTAGGGGTGGAGCTTGAGGTTTATTAGTCCAGCCCTACTAGGTGTTCATAGCTCGCTCACTCATGCTTCTTCCCTCCTGCTGCTCTGATGGCATGTTGAATATGCTCTCTCGCTGAGAGAGAACCTTTTCCCCCTTGAGTGAGGGGGACATAACTATGTTTTCTATGGGTGCCTGCATAACTGCCCCCCTCATATAGTTTTACAGGATCATATACAGAGATATCAATGGGATCACTGACTCAAGCTCCTGAATTAAAACAAATGGGAACAAGAACTTTTAAATGAGGACATTAGAAACATGTGATGTGATGCCCAGCCTCTGCTCTGCTGGGCTTTCCCCACAATGCTGGAACGTCCCCTCAAAACTGTAAGCCAAAATAAATCTTTCCTTCCATCAGCTGCTTTTAGTGTTTTATCCCAGCACTGAGAAGGAAACTGTAATACCATGACAATCTGATAACGATGAACACAACCACAGTGAATGATGGGAGTGTGGTGTATACAGCATGAATACACTGGATAAGGGAATGACTCGCCTCCCAGGCAGAAAAGACAGTGTAAGATCGCACAGAGCTACATAGAGTACTATGCACTTCAAACCTACTCTTTCTTTATTTCTGGAATTTGTCCATTTCATATTTTTGGATTCTAGTCGACTTTGGGTAACTGGAACCTCAAAACCTAAAACTGGGAAGGAAAACTGTTCTCACCGGACTGAAGGCATCCTTTGCCTTTTCACCACAAATTAATATCTGTCACCCTTTCATGTTCTTTCCTGATGCCTGGGCTGATGCTGAATTACAAAGCCCACATGTTTGGTTGCAGAGAGCAAGCCAGGTTTCCTCTGTGCAAATTTAGCAGCATTGATCCCTTTACACTATGGTTGTGGGCATGACCAATTGTTGGCATCATTATTTGATGAGTTTATTATGACTGGCCAGGGAGGCCCATCGAATGTTCTAACCTGGAACTGGAGTTAAATGGCATTTTTATTATTTTTTAAGAGACTCATAGAAGTCAGTGTGTGAGATTTATGGAACCCTGCCTCTGCAGAGCTGTGTTAAATGCCCTGAGGGTATACAAAGGAAGCCGAGAAACAGGGCTGGGGTCTAGTCAGCGTTTGCTATCCAGTTTGGATTTTTAAGTCTGTCTAATATAATCGAAATTATGCCCTCTCCTTGAATACTATTTTCTTATGTTAATTTAAACTGTGATTAAAATAGGTTGATAACTGGTTTATAGCCTCCTTTATAGAATTTTCATTGTAGCTCAAGGCCTGGAAATAGCAATTTAATTAGAGACTTACAGTCATGCATTTCATAGTGATAAATGCCCTGTGAATATTTAGACTATTAGCAAAGGTAAAATATTTTCAGTCTTCCTTTAATGTATTTAATGTTCTTCTTTCTTGTAATCTACTTTCTAAGCAGATTTTAAATTACTGTTCCTTTGCTTATGATGGTTTATTTTGAAGATAATTCCAGCATGCCTGACCCCTTACTATGTCAGGAGAATTCACCATTACATATTTTTTCCACTGAAGCCATTAATAATAGAAAACATAAAAGTGTCTTTGTTTTTAAGTAAGGATTTTACTGTTATAAAACTTGTCATGCACATATATGTATGAGTATGTAAAAATAGATACATATACATGGCTCACCTAGATCCATTTTTTTGAAAAAGACACTTTCAAATAATATCCAGCTGTTATATGAATAATTAGTTTAAAGAGATTTCTAGTACCCACGTGGATAGTGATCTCGGAAGTATTTTAAGCATGCTATCCCAGCCGTGTAACTGGAAACATTAACTCTTCAACCTATTCATGGAGAACTCGTGCAGGCCCCAACAGCCACCTTCTAGTTCCCAGGAGACTAGACACTAGGTCCCAGTTTCATTAGCAAGGGGTGTGCCCTGGCCTTTGATGACAACAACCATAGACCTACAAGTCTCCTGAGTTTACACACGTGTAAACATGTGTGTAATATCCAGAAACCCCCTCATGTGCTCACCTCTGCTACCAAGCCTCTCTCCCTGAGCCTCTTCATGTCCTGAAGGTGTGTCACAGCTACCCAGGATCTGAGGAATCACCTCACTCTCTGTCCCTTAGTTGTGTGTCCCCAGCACTTCCTGTCAGCACCCAGCCTGTCCTCACCTTGTTCAGGACGTGTAGCCTTCCTCCCACCTCAGCCATATGCTCCATTGGACTCATGCCCAAACCAAATTCAACAATCACCTTAGAACACTTTATTTCTTGCATGCTCTCCTTCGCTAAGAACAGGACTCCTTTCTATAATTGTGAAGCTTTGTAGCTACTGGTGCCTTACCCAGCTTTTGTAAAACAGCCATTTAATTTCACATGCTATTGTATTTTAGCTCCATTGCCTTGGGACTCTATCATGTGCCCTGGGGGAGTTAAGCCCCATAGTCTCTTGACATCCATTATTCCCTGTATTCAGAATTTAAATTGAGAACTGGTTAACCTTAGAAGCCTGTCCTTGGCAGGGCCCAAATGAAACCTACGAGAAAGTGATGAGACAAATAGGAGACCAATCACCACAGCAAGTCTGATAACCCATGAAAGGTCAATGGAGACAGACACCAATGATACCCAACACAACCCAGGGCAAAGATCCAGGGATACTTAAGATCTCAACAATAAAGCAGACTTAAAACTCACCCACCATGACTCAGAGAACTGAGTGGAAGAGGGGGCAGAAAGATTGTAAGAGCCATGGTGGGGGAGAATAGCCAGAGACATGGCCCCACTCAGCAATAATGCACAAGGAGGAAGAAAAAAGAGAGAGAAAGAAAACTGGCTACCTCAGGTGCAGTTCATGACCCGTAACCTATGGACAGATCCAGAATGTGCACCGAGGAAGAGGAAGGACCGCAGTGGGTAGGGGACAGAGAGGAGGGAAACGGGGACACATTTACAAGATGTGCTCATACAATGTATATACTCATTCATAATCAAGATATTTTAAAAAAGAAGCCTGTCCTTGGGCTGGAGAGATAGCTCAGTAATAAATCACTTGCTTGCAAAGCCTTCTGGCTCAGGTCCAATCCCTAGCACCCATGGAAAGCCAGATGCAGAAAGTGGCACAAGCATCCGGAATTCATTTCCAGCACCAAAAGACCTGGGTGCACACAGGTGCAAACACAGTAAATAAACTTTTTTAAAGAATTTCAGAATAAAATTGGAGAGCTGAAAAGATTGCTCAACGGGTAAAGGCACTTGCTTGCAAAGCCTAGCAGCACAGGTTTGATTCCCCAGTACCCACAGAAAGCCAGATGCACAAATTGGCACATGTCTGGAGTTCATTTGCAGCGACAGGAGAGCCTAGATGCACGATCTCTCTCTCTTCTGTTTATTTCTCTGTCTCTCTTTCTCTCAAATACATAAACAAAAATATGTTTTGTAAAAAAGTAAAATTTGAAAGGAAGAGGCCTATCCTTTACTGTTTTCCTTGCTTTCTACATGGAGTGTGTGTGTGTGTGTGTGTGTGTGTGTGTGTGTGTGTGTGTTGTATGTTTTCCTGGATACAATCCAAGAACTGCCTTATGCTAGGAAGACATTCAGCCTGAACTATGCTTCCAGCTGTGAATGAGTCTAATCCTCTCGGCCCTTCTAGGGTTGCTACCATTCAGACACAGAGTGCGGCCTGTCAGGGAGTCTCTGGGACCCAGCACCACCTGTAAACAAGCTGCTGTCCACCTCAGCCCCAGATCTTTGCCCCAGTGACTTTGAAGGAGAAGTGACAGTTGGCGCATTTATGCAGCTATGACAAAAGCCACTAGGTGTGCTCACCTGCTCTCTAGCACCATGAAAAATACCTGAATGACCTATAATTCCAGAAAGGGTTATTTACACTTCAAGGTTGTACAGGTTCCAGTCCATGTTGGGAAGGATGTGTTGCCTTTAGGCCTCTGAGTGGGTGTCACATGGCGATGGTGAGGTAAGAGTGACGTAGAAAACTGCTCAACTCATAGCCATGAAGCAAAGCATCCGTTCATTGGCACTTCCCACCTCCCAGCAGCGAGAAGCAAGACTTTATTTAACACATGAGCCTTTGCAAAGTGAAGAACAGAAATGGACAGTTTTGCAGGCTGGGTGCCGGCATTGATGTCTGGTGAGGAGATGGTCTCTGCTCCTTGCTGCTCTCTGTGTCTTCCATAGAGTGAGATGCTGTGTCCTCCCCTGGCAGATGAGCCAGGGGCCAAAGCCCCTGAGTGAATCTTCTACAATGGAATTCTCATGATGATAGAATGAGGTCCTAAAAGGCCTCTTATTATTTATTCTTACTACATTAAGTTTCAGCCTCTAAATTTGGGGAAGGCACACATTCAAACCAGGGCAAACAGAAGTTTTGTGTTTTTTGGTTGTTTTGTTTTGTTTGAGGCAGGGTCTCACTCTAACCCGGGCTCACCTGCAACTCACTCGGTAACCCCGGGCTAGCCTTGACCTCATGGCGATCCACATACCTCTGTCCCTGAGGGCTGGGACTCAAGGCTTGACCATAGTCTACCTATCTCAAATCTCCCAGAAGTCACTCAAATTCAGCACTGTTAAACCTGCCTGCCTTAACTCAGCATTTCTGTACCTCAAATTTCCTTGAAAATACTGTTACTATTATTCGTAATAAAAAATATATTTACTTTACAAAGTAAATTTTTCTTCAATCATGTGGACAGCATATAGTATAGGAAATTTAACATGTTGTTCCCCAGTCTTTTGATCAGATGTGTCTGGGTGCTTTCATGGATGGATGGAAAATTCAGCTCTCCACATCCTGTTTACAAGAAAGCTACTAGTCTAGATATATTCCTATCCCTTGGCTGGGCATTTCTTCAGAAGTAGAAAAACTTTCAGAAAAAACTCTGGAACTCTAAATCTATTGTGATTGTCATGTTATTTCAACTTGAGTATGAAATGTATGTATAGCTAAGAGAAATTTTTTGTTTCATGGTAATCTCTGGATCTATAGCTAAACTTAATTTGTAAGACATAAATTTCAAGAATTTCTTATGTCCGCTTCACTAGTGTTAAGGCAAAGAAATTTTGTCAAGTAAAATATGGATTTCTAGACAGCTCTACAGTCACATGTGAAAACATCAGTGTCGTGTGGATTACCTTTGATAAATTCACCATAAAATATGGAAACACCATAGCCATAGTTAGAATGATTGACAAATCATACCTGGTTGACAAGTGGTTTTGTTAAATCCAAGTGACAGACACCTGCCGTTCACAGGGGCAATGGTGCTTGCCGAATCACGGTTCTTCTGTATTTCTTTCCTCCTCTGTTATTAGCCATTGCCCATAGAACTTCTAGGTCTCTCAGGAAAGGGAACCTTCGCTGATGATCACAGGTGCACCTTCATTGTGCTCAAAACACAACTCTTGTCCAAGTGGAAGCCCTGAGCTTTTGCTTGCTTAGGCTGTTATAACTAAAGTACTGTAGAGTGGGAACTTTATTTTTAAAAATGGCATTTAGGTGCTGGGAAGGTGACTCAGCACCTAAGAGTGTTTGCTGCCCAAGTGTGAGGGCTGGAGAGGGCCTGAGACACAGAGTCTGATTTCCCAGGTCCCATGTAAAATCTGGTCTGCAAGCCCAGTCCTGAGGTTCCATGGCTGAAAACAGCAGCTTTACATTGAGAGGGCTTTCTCAAGGAAAAAGACTGATGAGCAAAGGAAACTAGGTGGATGAGTGAAAAGGGAATCACACTCAACGTTTTCCTCTGCCTTCGACACTAATGCACTTGGGTCATGTGCATTTGCTCACATATGTGCATACACCACACACACACACACACACACACACACACACACACACACACACACACACACACCAGACATTTATTTCTCACAGTTCTCAAAGCTGGGAATCCCAGTATCAGGGACCAACAGGTTCTATGCCTCATGAGGAACTCACATCACATTGTGGAAAGGACAAGGTGGGATGGGGAGGGGGACTTGGAAGATCTCTAAAGACGCTGACCCCATTTGTGACAGGTGCACCCCCATAACCTCAGCATCTTTCAAAGGCTCCACACCCCAGTCCCATCACTTTGGGGACCAGGTCTCTACATAGGAACTTTAGAAAGCACAAAGATTTCGCCGACAGTGCCCAGCTACATGTAGCATAAGATCATTTTGTCTTTGTACAGGTTGAGCTATTCGCCAGGTGGTTATGTATAGACAATCTGAGCACGTGAAATGCTCTGGAAATAGCTGGCTGCTGGCTTTGCTATTTCTCTGTAAACAGCAAGCTTCACGGCCACGTTTTTGGTTCTCCTTATCCAGAGAAGCAAGAAGTGGTCCTGACCTTCTTTACAGAACTGGTTTTCCATTGTCAAGCACGTAGAATCGTAATGAAGCACGTAGTACCCGGCTCACTCCCCTGGTACCAGTACCGTGGTCCGAAAGTCTTCCTGGGTAAATATGAGTCATTGTTTTCCTTGTGTGATTAGAGTGAATGGCTCTTTTGACATTTCCTATTCTACTCGGCTTATGTGTTACATTTTCATAGTGGCCAAATATTCTTTGAAAGAAATCATCTCCCTTTTGACGATGTGGGTTGCATTTTCATAATGGACTTTGTTTGCTTTGATTAAAAAAAAATCTTCCCAGCCGGCATCAGTCATCCCCTGGACATCATGTTTGGTAGCAGAGGAAGACATTGCCTCCTGGTCACACTATTGGGTCTTGAGTTGATTTTTAAACAGTAGTTAAACAAGAGAACTATTTCCTGGAGGGTTGATTGTGATTCGTACCATGATTCATAATTTGTTTAAAAAGCATACAGATTTGTCCTCCAGCCCTAGGGCCAAGGGCTTTGGGGTTTCTCTTCATCTCACACATGCTTTAGAAAAGTCTCACTTACACAGCTCTCCTCCCCCATCTTCAAGAGTAGGAAAAAAAATGGATGCTGGAAGAGTTGGAATTCCTGCAGAGAGATACGCCATCTAGATTTAAAGCGTGGCTTCTATTTTCCTAATAGCTGTAATAACAAAATCATGGGGAAATGGTTTGTGTGAGCTATTTCCTGGAATATTATCCCTGGTCCTGAATGGCTGAAAGCCCCCCTCTCTACCCCAGAAAGCCTCCCGAAAGTAGACTGACTGTGATGTCACCTGCTGCCTCTGTCCACAGCATGGCTGGGCAGGATTCTAAGAAGGGTTGGTGATAACAGAGAAAAAGAAGCTGCATGCAAACAATTTCTTTCCTAATCTCAGGCTCTGGGTTTACTAAATGAAATGTTCCTCTTTGGCCCATAATCATCTTATTATTTACATGTGAACACATGTAAACTTGGTTGACCTTCAGGATCAAAATGAGGACACAGCAGAAGGCTGCACTGAATTTAATTTAATGTTCTGTAACAAACAAGGGGAGAAGATAGAGAGATAGTGATTTTGAGGGAAATGTTAATTACCCAAAGCTTAATTACAGATAACATCATGAGAAGAATACATAAAGGGCTTGAAACGCAGCCAACGCGTTTCCCTAAGAACATTAAAAAATGATTGTTGTTTACAATTCACAAATCGTACAGACATAAAGCTGAGATGGGAAAGAACGAGGCTGGAAGTAAGGACAGGATCTGTTATTTTAAAACCAGAAGAGAAGTGATGGGATTTAGAGTGAGCACGTGTCTTAGGACTAAATGAGATTGGGTACATCTTTAAAATAAAAATTAACAGATCACTGGGAAGCACATGAAAATAAAATTCCAGGAGATGACTCAACCCAAATAAAAATAAATAATTTATGAGGTCTTAGAATGGGGATTACAAATAAATAGAACTCAGACATTTATCTCCTTGTAAGTAGTACAATAGAAATGAAGGAAAGGCAACGTGTTTATGTTCCTGTCACCTCGTTACTGAACTGAATCCAGCGATAGGAAAATCAACCCTTTCAGGCATGTGTCATTCTCACTCACTGTAGCCATGGAAGCCTTCCATTTACCTACTATTCTTCTGATAGACTGCTTTTTCTTTTTCCTAAGTTGTTATCTATTAACTCAGTATCATTCAAGGTCAGTCTGGAGGTCATGAGTTGTAGCATTTTGGATGGAAATTTGCTCTGTTTTTTTCACCCAAGACTTTGGCACCACTAGGAGAAAGTTTGTGGGGTTTTGTGTGTGTACTGTGTGTGTGTGTGTGTGTGTGTGTGTGTATGTGTGCAGATGCTCACACCCCATGCACACAGAGGCTAGAGGAGAACATCATCTTTGTATTTCTTTGAGATAGAGTCTCACTGATTCCATATCTTGCCATTTTTGCAAGCTCCAGCAAGCCTCTGATCTCGGCTCCCTACAGATCTGGGGTTGCAGATGTGCATGGCCATGCCCAGATGTTCACATGGGTGATGGAGAATTGAGATCAGATGGTCTCAGGCTGTTAGGCCTCCTGCTCATGTAGAAAGCACTGAACTTCTGAGCATCTCTCCAACTCTGGAAGTTTGCTTTGAAGGAGCCAATGGCAGGCAGTTCTTCATTGCCTAAAGCCCATCAAACACAACATTCTTGGGAAAGATACAAGTTGTTGGGTCCCAGACCTTGGGGTCAGGCCAGAGCTCCTGGTCATTGCAAGGATACCTAGTTCTTAGCTGTACAGTGGTAGCTGATATAAGAATGAAAATGAACGCCCCTCTCAAGGCTGGGAATATGTAGCATGCATGAGATTTTTTTTTCCTTTAGGTTTTTTGGTTTGTTTTGGTTTTGGTTTTTTGAGGTAGGGTCTCACTCTAGCCTTGGCTGACCTGAAACTCACTCTCTAGCCCAAGGCTGGCCTCCAACTCAATCCTCCTACCTCTGCCTCCCAGGTGCTGGAATTAAAGATATGCACCACCACACCTGGCCATAATTTTTGATGTTTTAGGTTTTCCTAAGCCAGTTAGAATAAAAAATTTTATATTGAACCATGATGTCCAGCAAATTCAGAACGATCTTCAAATTTTTCAGAAAAAAAATCTCAAGATCATGTTTGTATAGGATATATAATATGATTCCAGTCTAGAAGCAAAATAAATATCTTATTGATCGATTGATTCATTGTTATGAGGGGGCACACACATCTCATGGCACATGTTTAGAAACCAGAGGGTGACCCCAAGGTGTCTACGTATCACCTTCTTTGGTGACACATAGTCCCCAAATCTTGCCTACAACAAAATTCCAGACTTTGGTTCTTCTGGCTCAGAAGCTTTGGGCTCTCCTCACTGCAACACCCATTGGCATAAAGCATGGAGATCTCAGCTTTACGTGCATACTGACCATCAGGCTTTACAGACAAACTCCTTTAACCACTGAGCCATCTCCTTGGCCCCATAAATATCTTCTTATTTACATATGAATAGAGGGAAGAGATGGTGGTGTGTATAGTTTTGTCCATAGTGATGGTCTCTGAGGTATAGGGTTATAGGTGATTTTTAAATCCTTTACCATACTTTCTGCATTGTCTAAACATTCAAGGATGTAATTCTCTTATCAGAGATAAATTTCAATATAGCCTAAGTCAATCTTGAGATTTGATACATAGATGTTGGACCAAGAAAGTGACAAAGGTTAGGTGAGTTCCTCGTTGTAGTTTGCGTTCGTCTACCAGTTAAGTATTTTTTAAACCACAGAAGCAGTTTCCACTGTAAGTAATTATTGGCAAACTATAGCCTTGGCAGTTTCTCACTCTTCTAGAAATGCCATGAGAGATTTATATTTTCCTATATTCTTTCCAAAATAAACTTTTCAGCTATTATGAAGATAGCTTCAGATGGAAAATAACATATTATTATTTTACATTTTAGCGAATTGGGCTTTTGGTAAAATTGTATTAAAGTGGCTAAACCTTTTGGGTTTTGTCAGAAGTTGAACAGAGAAGACAAGTATGCGTTTCTCCTGGCTTAGCTGCTTGTTCCCTCTCCATCTAGCGAGCCACACTGTCTCAGCCTTCTCTACAGGATGGCTATCAGTTTTCCTTTGCCTCCTTTCTCCTCTCCCCAATCTCTAAAATAAGGTCGGGGGGGGGGGCTGGAGAGATGGTTCAGCGGTTAAGGCACTTGCCTCCAGTGCCTAGGGCCCTGGGTTCAATTCCCCAGGGCCCACATAAGCCAGACCCACAAGGTGGTGACCCTGGTGTTCTCTCTCTCTCTTTCTCTCTCTCTCTCTCTGCTTGAAAATGAATAAATAAAATATTATTTTAAATAAAAAATAAAATAAAATAAGTTCTGGGTTCGGTGGGGCTCAGGGATCGAGCACTTACCAAGCATGCACTGGACTCTTGGTAAAATAAAGTCAAACGGAAAATGCTTGGATGGTGTGTTAAGGGTTAATCTCAGCTATTCCCTTCAGTCTCATCAAAACATTTGATAACAAAACAAAAAGTAAACATGTCTGTGTCTACTCTACTTTTGGGTTTTTGATTATTTTCTCCTATTGTAAGATTGATGCATGCTTGTTGGAGAACTTTCAGAATTATTTTACTTAGTTAGAATTGACAGCAAGATAAGCATACTCTCCTACTGTTTGAGATAGATGGCATGGAGTTTCAGGTCATGAATCATTAAATAAAGCACAAACAAGGTCTGATTCTCTTGCCAGCATTTGAAAATCAAAATGCATTGTGGAAAGCCATTGTTCAAAGTGTCTCTTCACCTGCCAGGGATGCACAGTGACTGCTCCTTACCAATGGTACGAAAGATTCCTATTAAATGTCACCGCACCTTAAGACCAACGGTTTTTATATTTGTGCGTTCTTTTATTTCATTAGCATTCTCAGACTTGATATAATTTTGAGTACGTTGTGTACTATAGACGTTTTCCACCTTGCTAACATGATTTTCTTCATTTCGTTTTTATATTTAGCAAAGCAGTGTGTGTGTTTCAAAGATCTGCAGTACCATAAACCTAATTAAAACAGTGTTCTCAGGCTGGAGAGATGGCTCAGTGGTTGAGGCATTTGCCTCCAGTGCCTAGGGCACCAGGTTCAGTTCCCCAGGACCCACATAAGCCAGACCCACAAGGTGGTGGCCCTGGTGCTCTCTATCTATCTCTCTATCTCTCTGCATGAAAATGAATAAATAAAATATTTTTTAAAAAAGAAAAAAATAGTTTTAAAAAAACAGTGTTCCTGGTCCTCGTCCCTCCCATTTCTAATTCCCCGTTCTTCAGCGACAGTCACTTTCAGCTCCTTTAGGCATTGACTCCCTTGTGGTTCATAACATGCTTAACTGGATACGTCTTTATTTGTTCATTATAGACATGGCTTACTGACACCTTCGTACCCAACCTCAGCTTCTTGCCACACACACACTTCTCTCTGATGAAGTCTAATAACAGCTTTCATTTTTAGCAATGCCATCTTGCCACATGTTTATAATTAGGTAAGTACTATTTATACCTGAGCCTTGTGCTTTAATCTCGTTTCTCTTCTTGTCCAGTGCTATTTTCTCTGGAGATAATTAATAATTGCCTTCGCCTCTTAACCCTGCATGTTTATTTCTTTAACATTCTTTATACTCATCACTAATTCAGTCCTAACTTTTCCAAAAAAAAAATCTTCCTGATGCTGTCAAACCATCAGATCATCAAATAAATTCCACTTTTTTCTTCGGAAACATTCTCTCTGAACCCAATGTTTATTCTCGAAACTACCCCCATGATCGTTCTGAGGATTGCCCACCCATCCATACCTCTCCTCTGTCAGGTTTATTTTCTGGAGCATATCTTGTCTTATGTGTTTTTTTTTTCTCTTCACTTTGGTGAAACATATTCTCCAGTGGCTTCCTGAGGATCATTACAATGGACTTAATTTTTTTACTTCTTTTCTTCCATCAGAATATGACGGTTTTGATGGTCACACCTGATCATTATATCCTCGGTGACGAATTATTTTCTCTAAGAATCATTGAAATCCGTTAGCTTCCTACTGACATTGTTCTTCGAGGCCATTCCAACACACAATCCCTTATAAGTGGCATGTTCTCTACCTCTCTCAAAAGGTTTAAGAAGCACTCTATGAATCTGAAAACTTTATAATGCCATGTCTCGGTATAGATCTTTATTTACTATGCTGAGCACATTGTGGCCTTTTCAATCTGTAAATTCATAATTCTTCATAAATTCTTGGAGCTTTCCATTTATGATTCATCATTTATCAGATAAATTCTTCCTCTCCTGTTTGTTTAAGGTTACTTTGGGAAGCCATGTTAGTTGGATATGTGATCAACTTTGATGTAAAGTGCTATGATTTTAACTCATCTATATCTTCCGTCTCTTTCAGCTTTTTATTGTAGGCTCTGAAAGATAAACTACATTTTGCCTTTCAGCGTTTCTTTTTTGTTGTTGTCGTTTTTGTTTTTAGGTAGGGTCTCACTCTAGCCAAGACTGACAGGAATTCATTGTGTAGTCTCAGGATGTTCTGGAACTCATATCAATCCTCCTACCTCGGCCCCCCAGAGTGTTGGAATTAAAGGCGTGCACCGCCTCCTCTGCTGCCTTCCAACTTTTCTATTGAAGTTTTTTCAAAGTATCATTATGAGTGCTTTATTTTTTTAATTCCTAAAAGCTTGTGTTAGTGTTCTTGTCATGACAAAGTATCTGAGAGAAACAACTTGAATGAGGAAAGGAATTACGTGGCGCTTGGTTTCAGAAGAGTTGGTTGATGGTGCCTTGGCCCCATGTGTTTGGGAAGACCATCCATCACATGGCAGGAGGGTGTGACAGGAGTTTTTCAACCTAGTGAAAGACAGGAATCCTAAAGAAAGAGGCCTTCAAAGGCATGGACACTGTCCACCTCCTCCAATTGAGCCTCTCTGCCTAAAGCTTCCAGAACTTCCCAAAATACAAACATCATGAGAACCAGGAGACTGTGGTAGGAGCAGCTCCTCACAGCCACAAGAGAGCTCTTCCCTGTCAAGTGTTCTGGCTTCTCTCCTCTTCTTTTGTTAAAATCTGTGATTTCTTTGTACATGTGTGGGAGCATGCATCACATAGCACCCTGTGAGGGTCAGAGAAACACCTCAAGGTGTTGGTCTCTCCTTCCACTTTCTTTGGGAGACAGTCTCTCTTGTTGCTTGGCATCTGTGAAGCCTGGAGACTGGCTGGCCTGCCTGGAAGCATCGGGTTCCTCTGTCCAGGAGTATCTTCAGAGACATGGATGTGTCTCTTTGCATCCTTCAGGGAGGGGAGGATTGAACTGGGAGCAGCAGGCTTAGAAGCAAGCACCTTTAACTGCTGCGCATCTTCTCATGCCCCTCCTTTTGTTAAAACGGATGTTTTTAAAACTTCATAAGGATGTTCATTCAAGGTGGATCTTCAGGAGTCTTTTTCTGTGTTTGAAAAAAAATGTTTCCTTAGAGTTCTTTTAGGGTTCCTCACAAATCCCATCATTCTTGCTTTGCATTCATACCTAAGAAGGAAATGTTAAAATTCTGATGAGAAGCTCTTTGTGCAGAAGCGAATCTTGCATCTGGTCCAGAGGACTTGAGATTTATTGTAGAAGACTCCATAGGGGGATGGGACAATGACACAACCAGTAACGTGCTTCTCGCACAAAGCATGAAGGCTTGGGTTCAGATCCCAGCCTCCATATGAATGCTGGGTGTCGTGGTGCACACCTGCAATCCCTGCACCTAGGTGCTGAGACAGGTGTGTCCCTAGAGCAAGCTGGCTAGGTAGACTAGCCAAACTGATGAGCTTTGGGTTCAGTCAGAGACTCCCAACTCAATATATAAGTTGGAAAGCAATTGATGAAGACGTTCAATATTGACCTCTGGTCTCTACATGCATACACACACAAACACACACACACACACACACACACACATGCTAAGAAAATAAAGACCCCACATATTAATCAGATGTACTCCTCCATCATCAGATTTCATCTGTCTGGGTGTCATACCCAGCTACCAGCATTCTGAAAACCATGGGGGTGGGGCGGGCCGAGAATGCTGCCAGGAGAGATGCTACTTCCCCTGCTGCTATGGCTCCATGCCCACAGTACCTGCCCACCTTCAGCGAGAGTCACTGGTCCTCTTGACTCTGCCAAGTTTGTTTCTCCTTGTCTTTACCTCCTGTTCCAGAATTCAATCAGTGCCTCTTCAGTGGTTAAAGGTGCTTGCTTGCAAAGCCTGCCAGCCCAGGTTCGATACCCAAGTACTCAAGTAAAGCCAGATGAACAAAGTGGTCCATACAGGTGGGGTTGTGGATTCCATTTGCAATGGCAGGAAGTCTTGGAGTGAGTCTCAAATAAAATAAATAAAAATATTTTTAAAGAACTCACTCAGCACCTCTTGTCTGCACTTTCATTCTCCTTTAACCCTGTGTTCTCCCAGCATGTCTGTTATTCCCCTTTTAGGCTGATTTTATTGGGAAAGGATCAAAGATGAGCATACTTTCAAGTTAGCCTGACTTTTAGAATTAAAATAAAAAGGTCATCCCTCTCTTGAAATTATGCTACTTATTTTTCATTGCAGAGTGGGGTCAAATTCCTTTCCCTGTCACACTTGTATTCTGAGACGAGAGGGTTGTCCAAGGGGAAACAAGAGATCCGTGGTCAGGGGGTGATGTGTGCATCTGCCTTTTGCTTCTTCTTGTTCCTTTTGTGATGTCTTAAGCATGGTCTTCATTCTGGTTTAAGTTCTGAGTACATTTATCTATCTCCAGCTATATGTTCAGCCTCCTTGGAGTTAAACTCTGTGCTGCCTCAGGTTTTCAACTGTGTGCTGTTGTATATTTCAACCTATTTACCTATCTATTGCCCCTCTATAGAAGGCAGGCACCATGGCCAGGGACTGTTCCTTATTCATCTCCAGAGCATCTCTATCATTGGGCAGAATGACTGCACCGTCACAGGGATCAAGACAGAACTGCTGGGCTGGAAAGATTGCTCAGTGGTTAAGGCACTTGCCAGCAAACCCTAATGACCCAGGTTCGATTCATCAGTACCCACATAAAGCCAGACACACAAAGTGGTGCATGCATTAGAAGTTCATTTGCAGTGGCTACAGGCTCTCTCTCTCTCTCTCTCTCTCTCTCTCTCTCTCTCTCTCTCTCTCTCTCTCTCTCTCTCTCTCTCCTCTCCTCTCCTCTCCTCTCCTCTCCTTGCAAATAAATAAATATTTTTTAAAAGAAAGAAATGTCTGCTGATAATGGAGGGAAAGATCAGGAAAGGAAGAGTCATGCTATTTTCTTGGTATACATAACCTTTCTTTGATCACATACCTAGAGAGAGTCCAGGAAAGCATGATATCGGCCACACCATCTTTCAGCTAATGTATTTATTTATATGCTTCTAAATTTTAAAAAAATCATTGAATACTAAGAATTCTGCACATAGTACTGGGCAGGGACCTGGCTGGTGATTTAGAGAAAGAGTCATAATTTCCTCTTTCTCTCCCTCCTCTACCCCTGTCCCCAAGGAGGGCATCCCTAGTTATTCAGCCAGATCATTTTCCCAACCCTCATTTAGTTGGGTGGCCTTTATACTTCTCTGCAGAAGAGAAGGTATATTTCTGGAAGTCCTGAGACTAAAAATTCATTCTCCCAGACAAACAACTTTATAAGTGATGGCCCAACATAATAGAAATAATACTACTGGTAAGAAATTTTCAATTCAACATAGATTAAACTGATTGTAAGGGGTGACACTTAGAAACTAATTATCATTTCCTAAATGGTTTCTATGGGAACATGCATTTGGAGTAACAAATGACTAAGTTATATAGAAACTTTTAGAACCTTCTCAGTCATATGCTGGGGACTGATTATATTGTATTTGTAGTCCATTTGGGATCACGGGAACAAAAGGAAAATCAAATCAACAACTGGATAATACCACTACTGGGAGCCACAATGCCAAAGTAACGAAATGGTCTATAACATGGAATACCACATCAGAATGAAGATGAACAGATTTTACACAGTTTGTGACATTTGGAGGCTGGATTGATATGTACAAGGAAGAATGTCTCATACACGCCTCTTGTATGGGCCTAATTAGACCCCATTTCCTTCTGTCCCAGAGCATTAGAGAGTATGACTTTACTTAGGAGCTCAGAAGAATGACTTTTGGGCATTGTGCTAGATACTACTTCCCTTCTAGTGATTTCAGAAATTGCTCAATACCTTTAAAACCATTTTGGAGACTTATGGATGGGGTGGAGTTGGACTGCTGGTGGAAGATAGAAGCTCACAGATTCAGGTTTCCTTGAATTTTGACTGTTTCTTATTTATTTTGAATATGTTAATATTCAACTCAACATTTCAAAGTGAGATATAGAATTCAGACATTCGGAATTGTGAAACAAGCACTTAACACAAGGGGGTGCAATGGAGCCATTGTGATTGGTTTCCAAAATCTGTGCCTGTAGGAAAAGAAAACTCTCAAAGATCCAGAGATACTTAAGATCTCAACAACAAAAGAGACTCAAAACTCACCCACTATGGCTCAGGGAACTGAGTAGAAGATGGGGTGGAAAGAATGTAAGAGCCATGGTGGAGAATATCCAGAGACATTGCTCCCCTCAGCAACAATACACAAGGGGGAAGGAAAAAAAGTAACAAAAAACTGGCTCCCTCTGGTGTAGTTCATACCCCCTACCCTATGGACAGATCCAGAATGTGCACCAAGGAAGTAACCCAGTGGGTAGGGGACAGAGAGGAGGGAAACGGGTCACATTCACAAGATTTGCTCATACAATGTATAAACTTATTCATAATAAAGATTTTTTTTTAATATATATTTATTGAATAAAGATTTTTTTTAATATTTAAAAAAGAAAATGGTGGGCTGGAGAGATGGCTCAGCGGTTAAGGCACTTGGCTCCAGTGCCTAAGGCCCCAGGTTCAATTCCCAGGACCCACATAATGAAGCCAGACCCACAAGATGGTGGCCCTGGTACATTCTCTATCTATCTATCTATCTATCTATCTATCTATCTATCTATCTATCTCTCTGCTTGAAAATGAATAAATAAAATTTTTTTAATGGCCCTCTTCCCTAAGCATAAAGTCCATAGAGACAGAGATTTTCTCCATCATGATAGCACAGATCATATGCCCAGTTGTATATTTTATGAGTGGCCTGAGTACTTTGCATGTCCATAGACACCAAAAATATATGCAAACTAGATATTATTTGTTTTGCTAAATGTTTAAGATACGTTTAAGGTTGTTGCAAAATTATTAGTGATAATTCACTTAGCCGATGGATGAGATCCTGACAAGAGAGGAGCCACCACAGTCATATCAGGGAGGATCCATA